>CAXHWN010001384.1:355035-385035 GCA_964020975.1 Hermodice carunculata
TACATGTACCGGAATATGTTTCTGCCATTTGGGGGATATAATGAACATCACAACTTGCTTATTCACTTCATTCAAGCCAATATTTGCTTCTCTCAGACTCTGAAACACAGAACAGTATGAAAGAGACATTGTGAAGGAGGGAGAGAGAGAGCGTGACTTTAAGAAGCTAAGGAAGAAGCGATTGTTTCCTTTAGGATAATAATAAATAGAACACTTCTCAGAACACTTTTGCTGTTGTTGTTGTTTTTGTTTTTGTTTTTGTTTTTGTTTTTGTTTTTTTTTTTTCTTTTCACCCAATGGAATTTGTTTCTCTATGAGTTAAGAATAGCATGCATATGACGACACATATAAGCAAATTTTAACAAAGTACGGTTTACCCGCAAGCCTTTGGTTGATGGGGCCTAGCATGTATATTCTCGCTTTCACTGTTTGCATACGATTATACACTAAGCTTATAGCAGTCATTTGGATACTACATATTTATTTTATGTCCTTTAATATGTACATAACATTGGAGGCATCACGGGGGTGGGGGGGGGGGACACTGGCTAGTGATGCACCCAAAGAGTCCATTATGAAGGCAAACCTTTGTTTTACGATGATGCTCATCTTCGTATTTTGAAAGCATATTCTGGGTGATTTAATTTTCCTTTGCCTGCTTTTTCAAACCATTTGCGTGTGTAATCTGATGCATTGAGAGCAACTTTCAGAATTCGATTCAAACATGATGATTTCAGGGAATGTAATTCTACTCCTGGCGTTTGTCACGTCCTGTTTACCTGCGGGAAATATCGTGAGACCCCCCTTAAAAGAATATATATATATATATATATATATATATATATATATATATATATATATATATATATATATATATATATATATATATATATATATATATATATATATATATATATATATGTATATATATATATATGTATATATATATATGTATATATATATGTATATACATATATGTATATACATATGTATATATATATATATATATATATATATATATATATATATATATATATATATATATATATATATATACATACCAATGAACGTTGCCTTTGGACGGAATTGACTTGGATTTGTTTGTTTAGGTCTTCGGTTTGGATGTAGTACTAATTTGACCTAGCGGATTTGGTTTGTCTCTCACTTGATTTGGCAGCCAGATACATTACATAAACTTACCTTACCGGTAAATTGAATTTGACCTTGAGCATTTTTCAGAATCCAGGCTGGCGGCCAATATGGCTAGAGGATGCACGTTTTCACATAAACTTACTTTTTTTTTTCTAATGGACCCTCACCCGATTTTGATGAACTGCATGTTTAAGTGGCTTGTGATGCTGACGGACTAAACTGGCATATTTGTGAGACTCTCAAAAGTCAAGGTCATGGTCATTTGGTAAGGGTATGGGTGGTAGTGTCCAACAACAAAAAAATGTATATATAAAAATACTGCACATTTCACGGAAAATATTACATTATGATCATTCGTATATTGTTTGTATATGCCGAGGTCAATTATACATTAAGTTGGATAGTTATGTGATATTGCTAGTAATGGACATAAATGGCAGAAGATCAAACTTCAGTAGGAAAAAAAAGAGTCGAGAATAATGTTTCAGTACACTCGGTACATGTTTTTAAGAATTAAGTGTTTGAGCTCCCATGGTGGTCACGTCATATTTGTTCTTGCACTTAAAAGTGTTAATTTGAGTTCTTCAAATTGTTAAGTCTTGAGCGTTTGGCCCATGCGGTGAGCATTCAAGCACACGAACGGGCTGGAACTGGAGGCGATACACCTACCGCTCCTCCACTACCAGTACCTAGTGGAGAAAAAACATTCTCGTCATACTCAACAACAGTACCATTATCACTAACCTCAACCAGTTGGGCAGGTTGTGCTTCCAAACGTTGATGGAATTAGCCGGATACATCACTGGATGATGTTCCAAACACAACTTCTGCATCCGTCCAATGCATGTCCCGGGACTACAAAATGTTCTGGCTACTTAATTCTCCAAAGCAGTTCAGCCAACAGAGATGAAATGGCTGCCCCAACCAGGTGTCATTTATGCCGTGTGGGCCAGGTGGGAGTACCCCACACGTGGATCTGTTTGCCACAAGCGCAAATGCAAAATTTCCAGTTTGTGTGTCACCTGGCCTGGATCCCCAGGCCCTAGCCATGGTTGTGTAGCCATGGACGGGAGCAACCTTTGGGTTTCCACCTTTCCACCTCTGTAGATCCTCCCAAGTGTCCTGTGGAAGGTTTGGTTCCATGTCAGTAATTCCATCTTGGTTGCTAACTGGCGTCTTAGGACAGATTGGTCACTGGACCCTCTGGAATTTATCCACTGCTACTTTTACTGGCATGGCAGAAAGTTCTGGTGCCACCATGGGCAAGTGTGTTGCACAGAAATTCCCAAGTACCAAACCTGCATACTTGGCACTTGTGGCCTTCCAAAACTAGGACAGAGGGTTCTTGGAATCTGTCGCAGATATAATTGCTGAGGGGGCGGGGCGGGGGTCGACTTTTCTCTAGTGGTTTATTTGGCTTGATGAAAGTTTATAATAGATTGGTGCATTGGTCGGTAAATAGACCCATGGTCTCCTCATATCACAGATCTTCCTACTGTACAAGTGGGAGGTCCTTGATAAGAGTTCAAGAATGACCATCTCCTCAACCCTGGAAAACTTCTTAGATATTTGCATTGGGAGTGATCCTTATTTGTCTGCGCTCCCAGTGCCCTTCTACGCAGACAGACAGTCGGTAGGCAGGTTCTAAAATGGTGGGACCTCCTTTTGGTCTAAGGCATGTTGAAGAGGTGACCCCTTCAGTGCCTATAGGTCCCACGTCGGGTGGACCTCAAGTACTGAATGTCGAAAAGTTGTTTTCTACTAGCACTTGCTTTGGGTTAGAAGAAGGGAGATCTATATAATGCGCTCTGACAATTGAACAAATCCAACGGTCACCTGACCATTTCCATGTGACACTGATACCTCACTTGGCCGTTACTGCGAAAAAACTCAGTGGCTCAAGATATATATATATATATATATATATATATATATATATATATATATATATATATATATATATATATATATATATATATCATTTAAGGGTTTTACTATTTCTGCTATGGACATGGCTTTACCTGCTGAGGAAAGAGTCCTGTGCTGGTAGAGAGCTCTGCGTTGGTATGTTTGATGCACTGGCAGTGCCAGGAGAAATAGGTATGCCCTCCTTACATTTGCCCCTGGATAACTCCTGAATAAACAGGTGTGACAATATATATATATATATATATATATATATATATATATATATATATATATATATATATATATATATATATATATATATATATATATATATATATATATATATATATATATATACATATATATATACATATATATATACATATATATATATATACATATATATATATATATACACACATATATACACACATATATATACACATATATATACATATACATATACATATACATATACATATACATATACATATACATATACATATACATATACATATACATATACATATACATATACATACACATACACATACACATACACATACACATACACATACACATACACATACACATACACATACACATACACATACACATATATATATATATATATATATATATATATATATATATATATATATATATATATATATATATATATATATATATATATATATATATATATATATATATATATATACAATGCACACCATCCTGAAGGCCTACTGGAATGCTTAAGATAGGCCTTCAGCCCTGAAACAGGTCTCAGCTAAAACTCACGAGGTGGGTCGGACAGCATACCTAGAGTATGACAAGGCCTTGTTTCTGACTTGTATCTGGCACTGCCGTATGGACATATATGACCCCCCCCCCCCCCCCCCACACTCATCGTATTTTCCATGCTTCATCACTGCTGCCAGGTATCCAGGACCACAGGAGTTGAAAAAGACAACAGTTGCAATTTGGGAGACTGCTGTCAGGTTGGCTGGCGATATCCCAGGTGACCCATTAGCAATCCCATGCTGGTCAGTCAATATGTTTTACAGGCTTTGGCCGAGACTGTTAGCAGCTTCACGTCCAGGTACCTCTGATGTTTTTCCAACATACGTTGCTTCTTCACTCTGAGGAATGGTATCCCCAGGCTGTCAAACTTGGTGGCTTGTGGTCAGTGTGCTTGTAGCATTTGTCTCTCTTCAAAATGCATTTGTAAATCCGCAATGATGGTCAAGAGGAAACGTTGCCTAACTAACATATATATAATTTTAATAATAGAAAGCGTGGTTGACTCCTGACCACCAGAGAAGGCCACGCAAGCACCTCACTTTATTCACTCAGGTGATGTCCACGCACCAATCATTGAGGAGGAAAGAAGAATAAGCTGGGGAGTATGTACTGGAAATCACCCCCCCACACACACACACACACACTCACAAAATAATACAGAGGAACCCAGCGTGTCCTTCACTTCTGAGAGGCTCATAAGTATGCCAGTTGACTCTGTTATCATTGCCAACCCTCAAAACGACCTAAAGATCATCAAAATCGGGTAAAGGTCCACTGGAAAAAGTCAATTTATGTGAAAATGTATATCACCTGGTCATATAAGCCGCCATCTTGCACTTTGAGAAATGCTCAAGGGCAAATTCAATTTACCCCTCAGGTTTAGTGTATGTAATGTACTTGGCCAAAAATCAAGTGAGACAATAACTAAACCCGTCAGATCAATGTATAATCACCAGTCTTCCTTACTAATTGGGTCAGCCAGCGTCATGGACCCTTAGAGGACCCTCATATTACCGAGCAAAACTCGGGCAAGAATTTCCCAAACAGGTTCAGTATTTGTGAAGATCTTTCTCTGGTGACGTTATTGGCTGCTATATCGAATTTTGGAAAATGCTCACGGGGTATCTCAATTTACCCGCTAGTTTATGTTTAAGAGACATTTTAGGCTGCAGAATCAGACGGAAAAGGCAAACAAAAAACAAAACAAAACAAAAATATTCATTCAAGACAGGGTTCCATTAAAAAGAATCAGCTTTGGCTCCCTGACTATTATTTCAGCATGCCCACTACAAACCTAGCCTGCCTCGGTACGTCAGGCAAGTGCCAATCTCTAGCCCTGTTAGATGTTTAAAATTCCCTCACTTTCTTTGACCTTAAGTGAATAGTGTTGTTCCTATGTTATATAAGCTTGGTGTATTTAAGAGTTCTTTTTCTTCTATTGTGAACATTTAATCAACCAATTACATAACTATATAGTTACACTTTCTTGATTAAACTGCGTTAAGTGCCCTTTGTTTAGCAGTTATGATCAGTTGAGCACTCCAGTACACAACGCAGCAGGGCCCAGCCTTATAATCGTCGCTGGCTGTACATTTTAAATGGATTATGGCATGGATGAAAGCAGAATCAGTATGCATTTTTAGATTGCCAAACCAGTCGGAGAGTGAAAACGAGCACTTGTTCTATACATCTGGTAGTGCTTGAACATCTTGTTTGCTATCAATTTAAAGTTCATCCTAATGCAACAAAATTAAAATGGAATGAAGAAATATAATAAAATGTAACGAAAAATGCGTCATCATACTCAAAGTATTGACAATGAATAACGGGCAATAAAAGGTACAAAGCGAATGTTGTTACCTGAGACCAGGACAACTGATACTTGTCTTTTCTTGGTCTCAGTTCCAACTGAGCTTGCCTGCAAACAAGCCTCAGCAAAAATCTGTACTTGAGTCTGGCACCCCTGTCAGGAACTTGGCAAAACTGAGTCGGTATAGGCAGACAACTATTGAGCGAAAAACAGAGGTTTGATTGGACAATTGTGATAAAAACACACAAAAGTGCAGTTCCCCTTGACCATAGGCAATTTGGAGGTACATATATGCATCTAAGTAAAAGATTACGAATGATTATTTGTAAAAACGCAAACTTTGCCTCCTTAAAGCTGACAGTAGGCATTCTGGTCAATATGTGAATGCAAACTAACAAGACAGGGATGGATTGGTGTGCTGTCTGAAGGTCAATACAGCTTTCTGAGCAACATTTGGTCTGCTTACCGGGGGAAATTATCAAGGCTGATCCATTTTTTTTTTTCAGATGAGAAGACACCACTGGCAGCATATAACAAATCATTAATTATAATGGAAATAGTGTGTAAACAATTGATGCGTGTTCTACGGTGTTAATTCAGAAGGAGTATATATACATATATAATTAATTACATGGGACCTACATTAATCATAGCATGTTCAGCACTAATGTTTGAATGTATTGCAAGGTAGCCTTCCATATGAATATTTGTTTGCAAGAAAATCAGATCATGTAGACTAATGCTGATAAGGATAATGATTAACAATAAAAAAAGTCAACATGCATACAGCTTATGATGCTTTTATTCATATTATCATTTTCGTTTTTACAGCATTTTCCTTGAATGGAATATATACTCCTATGTTCAGGAATTGCCATTCTAAGCGATCTGTATATTTCTACTCTCTCCAAAAAATGGCGTCTTACCAACAACGTGGTTACATCAATACCTTGTTAAATATGCATGGATCGGTTCCATATGAACTTAATGGGCTGGGCAAGATGAAGGCTTGGTCATAATTATTCATACATTTTTCTTGTGTATATCATTCATTGGCTATGTTGTGCTGTGGGCTTTCTTCTCCGACTCATAGTTATAGTGGAGGTTGAGTGTGTTTGTAATGTTCCAGATTCATAAATATCACAAAAACGATGAAGGCCTACTTTACTCTTTTGCTGTAAACTTAGGTGACTGACAAGTCAGGAGAACTCAAAGTTGATAGGTCTAACAGGTCTCTTTTTATTTTTGGCAGAAGTAATAGAATTTGTGTTTTTGGTGGTTAGGCCTATACATTTTGGAAATGAACTAGTGTCTGCAGTTAATGATGAATATTTCTAAGGTTGAGAGGACCGGTTTAAAACCACCAGTTGCCTTTTGTGGGTGACTGCCTGTCTCAAGTCAGGAGTGAAATTTGTTTCTTCACATTGGTATTAGAAAAGAAATGTTGATGCTTTGGCCAGTCTGGAATCTCTTTGCTGTCATTGTTGGGTTTGAAATTAATGAATATGGATCATGTTTTTCTGTACTATTTGAAAATTACTCCATTGGCTATGTTGTGCTGCGGGCTTTGTTCTCCGACTCATAGTTATAGTGGAGGTAGAGTGTGTTTGTAATGTTCCAGATTCATAAATATCACAAAAACGATGTAGGCCTACTTAACTCTTTTGCTGTAAACTTAGGTGACTGACAAGTCGGGAGAACTCAAAGGTGATAGGCCTAGCAGGTCTCTTTTTATTTTTGCCAGAAGTAATAGAATTTGTGTTTTTGGTGGTTAGGCCTATACATTTTGGAAATAACTAGTGTATACAGTTAATGACGAATATTTCTAAGGTTGAGAGGACCGGTTTAAAACCACCAGTTGCCTTTTATGTTTAAAACCACCAGTTGCCTTTTATGGGTGACTGCCTATCTCAAGTCAGGACTGAAATTTGTTTCTTCACATTGGTATTAGAAAAGAAATGTTGATGCTTTGGCAAGTCTGGAATCTCTTCGCTGTCATTGTTTGGTTTGAAATTAATGAATATGGATCATGTTTTTCTGTACTATTTGAAAATTGCTCCATTGGCTATGTTGTGCTGTGGGCTTTGTTCTCCGACTCATAATTATAGTGGAGGTAGAGTGTGTTTGTAATGTTCCAGATTCATAAATATCACAAAAACGATGTAGGCCTACTTTACTCTTTTGCTGTAAGAGTGAAATTTGTTTCTTCACATTGGTATTAGAAAAGAAATGTTGATGCTTTGGCAAGTCTGGAATCTCTTTGCTGTCATTGTTGGGTTTGGAATTAATGAATATGGATCATGTTTTTCTGTACTACTTGATACGATTAGAAGGAAAATAAAATATAGACCTACACGATTTTCGATGGTGATGTGGCTAAATGTGAATCATGGTGCTGAGGAAATGCATTGTCAGTTGTGATGTTTAAAATACGTAAGGGCTAATTGCTCTTTTTATTCCTTTGTGAAGCAGGTAACACAGTTTAAATGACCGTTACTCTCCAATTAAGCAATAACTGAGAAAGACCGATTGATCCAGTTAGAAAATAAATATTCATGTTATGTCGTTATCAAAGTAAGGTAGTTGACTATTTTAAACAGTGCTATGTTTCCAACTTTTGGACTGATATAGCCAGTTTCCTTTTCCTGCTTTGGGCACAATACGTATAGACTGTAGCGTGGAGAACGCTTAACCTAGACGAACATACGCCTATTAACTTGGAAGCTGGTGCATATATGAATTGCTTCATACTCAGACTTTGTTTTGCTGTTAATGCCTTTTGTTAGGATATACATCTATACTGGATCACATACTACGCTAAATATCTAATGGAAACCCTGACGTTATCTACATTTTCATGAACGTATCTAGGTCATATTTATAAAGTATGCCTGGTATAAGTAAAGTTTATACTCTTATTCTACGCATATATTTCAACATTATCTATTTAACCACCCTAATCATGTTGTTTCGTTTACTGCCAGTTAACATAAGATAAGCGTAACACAACTTGTAATATTTCTTGCACATTTTTTTCAACTTCAAAGAACTTCTGCCGTACATCAGTGTGGATTTAGCCCACAAAATGGAGGCAAATGACGAGTCAAAACAGTGAGTTGTCTTCAAGCTGCAATGCTGCGACTCTGACTGATTTGGAAGGTTACAGGTGATTATCAATGTAGTTGAACAGACTGTTACAGACCACAAAAGTTCAACTGTTTTACTGCATTTTCTTTTGGTTTTTATCATAACCCCCAAAAGATATTCTGAATACTACTATCCTCATTTCCTTGGATATCAATGGCAAAGTGAATTGAGCCTCTAGATGAAATTGCACTTGTTTACGATGTACTTAAAACTGTACTTGGTGACTTACTTACATTAGACTGTCATTAATGATCAAAGAGAATCATATAAATACAGCAATGTGATTATATGTGCTTTGTTAGAAGTAACACTGGGTGGATACAACTTATTCCATTACTTCAAATTTGTTTAATTTTTTTTCATGTACATAATTATAAATTTACAAGGATGAATATGTATGTGCTGTGATCATAAGAGATGAAACTCCCAGATAATCTGGTCTCATAGGCCTAATCAGTGTCCATGCAGTAAAATATTTATCTATTTATTCATTCTATGCAGTTAAGTATTTATTTACTTATTTATTCATTTGATTTATTTATTTATTTATTTATTTATTTATTTATTTATTTATTTATTTATTTATTTATTTATTTATCTGTTTATTCATTCGTTTGTTTGTTTGTTTGTTATTTGTTTGTTTTTTCGTGCGTTCGTTCATTCATTCATTCCTTCATTTATTTATTCATTGATTGATTGATTGATTGATTTATCTATTTATTTATTTATATATCTATTGTGTGTGTGTGTGTGTGTGTGTGTGTGTGTGCGTGTGCGAAAAAAAAACATAAAACTAAGAATAAGAACAATTAATCATATTTCTTTGTTGGTTTCAGGCACTGATATATGTCAATAGGGCCCTAACTACTCATGTTGTGGTACAAAAGAAGGAATTTATTTTACTTGGATTTCCCATTTCATGTATCTGATTTGTTTACATGAATCTGCTGGAGCCATGGCATTTTCTCCAACATTTACACGAACCAATGTGTGATCAAGTATTATTACAGCATTCCACCATACTAAGCCAAAAATGCTGCTGCCATTGCATTGGTAGCCACTGCCAGTGTATTTATAATAGTCATATTATTCATGATAAGGTCTGTCTAAATAGCCATGGTCAGGTAGTAGCAGTATTTGACACATTCTACCACAAAGTTTCACATAATGTATGAAACTAAAATTTTCCACACAAACTTAAGATGCTTACTTCAATGGAAATACATGCAACTCGTTGTTCACACCACTCATGTTTAGAAATGCACTCGAGTGTTACTTGGAAATTGAATTTGTGCACCAAGGCTACTACCATTATCATTTAAAAGTGACTAAATTTTGTCTTGGGTGGCGGGTATCTAGTTTTGTGGGACACCATATTTGTTCACATACTGATACTGTAGGTTGAAGTGCAGTCTCGGTGTCCTCTTGTTGTACCTTATAACAACAGGCTTCTCGCTGGTACGGATAACACGGGCCTTGTCACCACTTTGAAAATCCTTATCTACCAGTAACTTTCTATTCATATATGGTTCTGGGATTCCCATTTTAACTGTACAGTTGTATTCAGTATGCATGTTAGTTTCTCAATTCATGTAATTTTCAGTATGTCTGTACATTGTGTAGAGCAACATTCAAAACAGAACCAGGTAGCATAACTGATCTGTCTGATACCATAGTATACCTCACCAGGAACATTTCTGTACAGGAAAATTTCATATTCAAAGTTTTCTCCCATGGTCAGGTCGTAGTTGCTTGTGAATGAACTGTATCCACAACTTGAATTCTTTCTGCACCATTGGAAAGCTCTACAGATAACATGGAACAGGCACACAATACCCAATTCAGTATCAATTTTGAAGCCAATACTCATGGAATTTTCACAACCATAACTAAGACGTCTTTTTACTGTTTTATTATCAATATATCGATCTATCTCTCTTTTTCTTTTATCCCTGTTTGAAGTACAAAATATACTAAAATTAATATTGTGCTTGGATTTTAAGTACTGCTTTAAAGACCTTTACATTTTCAGGACTGTATTTATCAGATGGACAATACTGGGAATCTTGCTGTCCCTGATGCACATAGCCATAAAAATAAGGCACTTCCACTTCTGCCAAATATATCTAAATAATATCTTATCAGCAGGAAATATACATGTTTGTAGCTGATGTGCAGAATGCTACATTTAAGCAGAATATTTTGGTACTGGTGATAAAACTTATTTCCTGTCTGACTACAAAGTAGACAAATCTCAAGTTTCACTTCTTTCTAAAGAACAATGTTGTTCTAGTATAACATAATACATTTTACAGACCATACATGTCAACTTTCGTTTTAATGGATCAGCAATATGTGTTAGCAAACATTTCCATGTAAAATTTAACAGCATGAAATAGTAGTGTGAAACATGCACTGTTATTATGTGAAATTAGGTTTTACATAACTGGTGTGCACCACATGTATTCATGTTGTAGATTTGTTGAATGAATATATGTATATATATATATATATATATATATATATATATATATATATATATATATATATATATATATATATATATATATATATATATATATATATATATATATATATATATATATATATATATATATAGTGAAACTTGTTTTAATACCACTGTGATGAGAGACCACCTGCCTTTCAGATCATGTTTAGTAACTTCACCATGTCCTGTTTCCATTATTTCCATGTTATTGAACTTCTATTGAGAGACCATGTGCCTTATGTGACCACTTTTTGACCTGCCTTAAGGGTAGTCTCTCAAAACAGGTTTTACTTTGCTGTAAGCACCCTATGCCTTTTTTGCAAACTTAGCCTAAAATGTTAGAAGTTTTATGAGCAGTGATGAGTTACAGGATGAGTTAGGGCCAATATTTGTGATATGGCATCAAGCAGACAATTTGTATTTCCACAGCATATTTGGTCCTTAAAAACATCAAGCCAAAAAGTGATAAAATGTCACGAACATTTTGCCAAAACAAGTATTTTATCATGTGAAACAGCATGTTCTTGTATATTTTGTGATGGGTCCCAATGTTGCTGGCCTATGATTTCTCAGATTCAACAAAACAGTGGGGTAAAGGTGTATTTTTAGACGGATTATTCTTTATGATCATGACTTACATTAATAAGAATTCTATCAAGTAAATACTTCACAAGAAAAACAGTTAAAAATGTTATACATGTTGGTCTAGCATCTACATAATCTGGGCATATAATGCTGACATACACAGGGCTGTCCACAAGTCAAAATGCCAGCAGTAGGCCTAGGCCTAATTTTCATACACAGATAATTTTCAGCTGATCAACTGACTATAGTTGAAATTTACTAGTACCTGCTGTTTAAGAGCAACCCTTCTGTCAGCCAAAAGTGGATACATATGACAGGTGATCTTAATTACAGGTAAAATTACAAAGAATATGTATGTGACCACAAGTGCCAGGTGGTCTCTCATGGCAGTGGTCTTAAATTGCAGGTACTATTGTATATTTCAAACTAAAATCTTGAAATTTTACCCGATTTTACCATTTTCAGCTCTTTAAAGCAAGATTAGCTCCCATGTCTGAATTTTGTGTGGACGTTTGAGAAAATGATGGAGTGTCAAAATACAGGCACAACTGGGTGTGGGTAAAGTTCGTAGAAGTCACCCCAGTAATCTTTACGGACATCCAGTTGGCAGTTTTGTTATATGACCACAACTCTCTCAGCACAAATCCATTTGCAGAGAACAATATTTCTGATTATTCATATTCTATGCCTGAATAGAATAAGGAATGTGTAATGTAGTCTGTTTTAATTCATCTTTATTGCCATGCTAAATATGGGAGAAATCAACCAAGTCTTCAAACTGGCACAATACAAAATAGAAGCCATTTGGCACATGAAATGTTTAGAACAAAATTGTCTAAACCTCCCCCCCCCCCCAAAAAAAAGGTTTATTTTAACCATTTCCCCCATGGGATCAAGACCGGGTCAACAGCTTTCCTTGGTGCAGATAGTAAGTAGCCAACCAGTTAGTGTACCAAGGAAAATTCTTGACCTAGGGCATTTTACTTTCCATTCAAATTGGTTTTTATTAAGATGGAAAATGAAATCTAAGTCCTGAAAAGAGAGGACAGTTGACTCTGTCCAGTTTTGGTCAGCTGGAGGGGGGGGGGGGACTTGAAAGGGTCGATACGGATTTACTTCAAAATAATAAGCATTTTCAAGAAGTATTTTCATGCAGCATCAAAGTCACATTGACAAAACAGAATTATGGAAACTTTTGGAGCATTGACTAGTAAAAATCATGTCTGTATTAGATGGCCCATATATTTATAAGGTTGAGTTTATCCATTCTCTTCTGTTTTGGTGCATGTACATGCAGATGGGTTGAAAAGTCAGTAAATGCGGGAGCGGTACATATGAAAGCACTCTTTCCTCATGTGTGGTTAATAATAAACATTCCTCAGGGCAAGAGGAATTGAATGCAATCGGCTCAAGCAACTGGCTCAATTCATATTTTCAATTGTCACAAGTATCAAATTTATCCCCACATTAATTAGTCCTCTAATCCAGTTGAAATTTTCTTAGACATTTTTTTTAAGATTGTCTCCTCTTTTTCAGTTACTGGACTTAAATTAAAGGTTTTCAACAATTTCAATTTAAGCATACAGAAGTATTGATTTCATCAAATTTATATTCCATTTGAACATGAAACCTTTAAAATAAGTCAATTTAAAATGTGCTAAGTGCATGTTTCATATTTTGTGGCTGTAAATCTGAAAACTGAGAAACGGAGACTCTGAATTCAAAGTTCTGGTCCTTTTTCGCCCGTCAGGCAAGCCCTGCACACTGTCTGTACATGGACCTACGCGAGGTCCATGGCCTGTCACAGATTCATCCAAACAATAATAAAACAAATTTATGCCAATTATTTGTGAACAAATAAAGTCGCAGTCTTTGCAGTCTTTATTTTCATGAAGCTACATTTATTTCTGAAAGCAATATGTACGTGCATTTTACACTTGTCTCGTGTACTGATTAGGTCTTCTCTTTGCATGAGATACGGCTACGCCTGTATCCATTGCAAACTCGGTTGCAATAAGCCGGGAATAGGTACACAAGAATCATGGAAAAATGCAAAAAATGCAAATATGTGCAAAATATGAAACACTACGAAGATAACGTGTTGTTCTTGAACAGGCAGTTATATCTGCAAAAGAGCAACTCATTGTTTACGCAATGTTGTCAAACGAGGACATATGACGCCTCATAGCGGCAGCTGCAAGATATTTCAACTCGCCAAACATTGAGTCCACATTATCGTGTATCAGTGTGTTTTTCCTCGCTAAGAAAATCAGCTAAATCATCCCTTGTACGTTCTAAGGCAATCTGTAATATATCTGATGCTTATTTACCTTCCCAACACCAGAAATTTGCGTGGTGTGTCGCAACATGATAGCCAACAGACGTGGGTGCTGCCATGTTTGAAATGAGGTCAAAGGTCGGAAAATCGCAGCCCTTTTCTCGCCTCCGCAGAGCAAAGACTTTGGGCACTAGGGAGCGCTCGCCCCGGCGTGTGTACTATCAGGAAAAAAAACTATCTGTAGACTAATATTAAAAGCCTGCATTTTAGCTTGAGAAAATTTGTACCATATATTCTTTATATTATTTACCATATTTTCTGTTTATGGGTATAAAATAATTGGACTTGCAGGTGTTGATTCATTTCTATGTGACGTTTTCTCTCTGTCCATTTTATGTCCCTTGATAAACAAAGTGGGGCAACACCCATTACAAGTATTGTCCATTTACAGAAATGGTGCCATATTTTTACATTTATACTTTTTATCATATAATTGGTCTTTAAGCTGCAATTCTCTGTACTCTTCATATATGTTCGTTGATATACAAAGGCAAGGTTTTGTTGGATGCACATAATATCGTAAAGTGCCACTATCGAAGAATACCCACTTAAGGCTTGTACTGTGCATCTGACTGGTATATCTTGTTGGTTCAGAAGATTGTGGCTTTACACATGATTTAGTATGGGTCTCCAGGTTCGGCTAAGCAGTTGGTATGTAGGTCTATGAAGAAGATATAACTGAATTTAGATCTCCACGGCGAATGTTTTATTCTGCATAGTACATACAAAGCGTTTATCATTAAAGTCAGAGCTCTTACATATATATATATATATATATATATATATATATATATATATATATATATATATATATATATATATATATATATATATATATATAAAAGTAAACAAATTTCCATGTGGTTGGTGAAACAGAAAACTTCCATTTTCTTTCTTCAAAAAGTGCAGGGAACCACAAAACTAAGGTATGCCGCATGGGCTGATAAGTTCATATTCAACCATGGCAAAAATGATGCTCCAGGTTTCTGCATATTGCTAAAAATACATTTGAGCATGCAATTAAAATGCTGAAAGGAAATTCGTTATCTTGGATGTAAAGCTAAATAAAAAGGGGGTTGCATTAGCAATTAATTATGAATTCGATACTGATACTCCGGAGGTTTATGATAATCTCTCAGAAAAGATTAAAAACATCCCGGATGAGATCATCGCCAAATTTCGTTTTAGATATATTTCAGGACGAAAATGAGGTAACCCACAACTCATATTTGAGTTCAAAATCTGGTTAAGCATTGATTGAGCACTCTGATCTGATCAATATATGGATTTTAAAAAAAATAATAAAAAAACCCACAAAAACCCGAATAAAAAAAAAAACAAACAAAAAGAAAAACATGCACATGGTGAAAGAAAAATCCTGCCCAAACACATTATCACATGGAATTTTCTATCATTTCTTTTAGATTATATGATTATGTTGCTGATGCTGATATTATCCCAAGCAATTATTCTGACCATTCTGCTATGACATGCAAACTTAAATCAAATGATAGGGATCAAGGTTTCTGAAGGTTTAAGTGCTCCTTTCCAAAATGTTAAGAGTATATCGATCTTGTACAAGAGTGTATAACATAAAGGTGCAATGTGTTGTGAAGATGAAAAAGATGATATCATGCTTTGGAAAAAGTTAAAATGGAAATAAAGGCAAAAGGAATTCAGTTCTGCATTCAGAAGAAGAGAACACGGATGAAAAAAAGTTGAACCTCTAAAATTTAAATTAGAAGGGTTAGAAGGGCATTTGGCGAAAATACCTTTGGCGAAACAGAAAAACAAATACAAGTAACCAATGAAGAGCTAGAAGCTAAAATGAAATACATAGTACAAGGGACGACGAACAGATAAAAACAGATGGTATCAAGCGAGAGAAAAACCGAGAATTGTTTCTAGCTTAGATAGATAAAAGTATGATAACAAATTAAAAGTAAGATTATAGATTTTTTTCAGATACTTCCGAAATCCTTCAGGAGATGGAAAATCAAACTCTATATATATGTAGGATAAATGATAAAACACCACAAGATAATAAATTACAACACTTGTTTTTCATAGAAGTTCAGAGCATTCCGGAACGAAAAGTTGAAAAAAATAACTGCGAAAGATCGTCAGAAAAAAACGTTATTAAACATATTTAAAAACAGCTGCCAAAATGGCAAGCCAGCAGGATCTGATGAATATTCTGCAGTTTTCTTTCTTTTCTTTTTTTATTATTTTATCTTATTTATTTTTTATTTATTTTATTTTATTTATTTTTTTTTTTTTTTGGTCGGTCTGGACATCAAGACTACGCTACTACCAGTATCAAAGTGGGATGTTTTCCAGTACTCAACAGCAAGAAGCTCTCCCATTGGTTCCCAAGCAAAGACAGAAACACTTAAGAGTTGAAATACATGGATACAAATCTCTCTGGGTAACCAATATTACCAAAGAGATACAATTTATATTATATCCAGCATAAAGGTATTACCAAACATAATACATCAAGACATGACTGCATGCTTGGACGGACGTTATACAGGTGAAAATATAAACATAATATCATGCTTTAAAGATCACACACATAAGATAGGAATCCAAGCAATTTTGGTTTTCGTTGACCTCGAGAAGTTTTATGGCCTATTGGAACGGAGATTTATTTCACACTTTTTTGAACTACTTTAACCTAATAAGGTGGCTTAACATATTTATAATGATATTCAGAGCTGTAATGTAAATTATTTTAGGGTATCAAAAGCTTCTAACCAGTCCTGTGTTCTTCGTCGAGGATGTCCCCTCTTGCCCTAATCTATCATCTTATGTGTAGAAACACAACAAATATTCCTGGCATGATAAGCCTGGTAAGATTAAATGAACTATGTCGTAACAGCACTTTCAAAGGGGGATAAGGTAACCACAGTACTGCGACAGAGTGTGCATGGATTGAAAGGCTTATGCCTTATTGCCTTTCTTTGTGGAAAGAGTGCATTATCTAATATCTAATACTCACAAATAAATACGAAATGAAAATGACGCTGATAGCATGTCAAATCATAAGAAAAGCCCAATTTGGAAACAAACTGCTCTAGCTTGTTCCAACAAATACCTTCATACTCTAAGCACTGTTGACGCAATGATGGCATGAACTGTCTGGCTCGATTTTTACAGTACGATGGGCGGTAATTTACAACCTGATATTCTAAGTACATGCTATTCAAGGGCTCTGTACTTGTATGATGACAAGGTCTCAAATAATTTTGTATCCTGATATATACTTTTCATTGGTGACTCTTTTTCATGTTACCGATTATGGGGAAAAATGGAAAACAATATCCAAAGGTAACACTGTCAGAATGTAAAACTACATTTCTCATAACGGTTTGAACACCGGGATCTATGTCTTCCACCATATATGTAAACCGAGTGATGCTTGACACCGGTAGAAGGCTGTCCTCAATCCACACTGGAATCATAACGTAGGGCCTACGCGTGCTGTTTATGTAGGCAGGAAATCGCCTCAAAATATGCACATTTGCAGTAGCGACTTGTTACTATACTTCTTGTGTTCCTCATAGGAAAATGTGGTTCAAAAGCCTGTGTATGGTACGCAGAAAAAGAGTGCTGCTCACCTTTGCAGGTAGCTTAAATAAGTACCTTGAAATAGTCAACTTACTAATCAACTGAACTGCACATTTCCTAAGAGCGTCTGAAAACATATGTCATATACTTTGCAATCCCCACATAGATCAACGAATACGGACATACGATGAATTCATGAAGCCGCTCTACCACGTGATATTCATCATCCCACTAAAATTTCATAACTTGCAGTCAATTTGATAGGAGCAATCAGCCACGTGGTGCAGCCACACCCTCCGATCATTAATTACTGTTTGAATCCGTATGTGAAGTCATTGCCGTAAGGCTTATACTATGTGATACAGTACATGCCAAGTTTTAGGGTCCAACTTCAAATACTTGACACACCTTCCGAAACAAAAGAGGGAAAGCTGCGCTGAAACTGTGTGAAAAAGAGTTAAGTAGCTTAATAATCAATTTGTTTTACCTTCTCAAATAAACATTGCTTTGTAGTAGAACAGAAAAGTCTTTCAGGTACTGTATCTAAAATGCTCACGCGCGTGTAAAACAAAACAAAAACAAAAAACAAAAACAAAAAAAAAAACCCAAAACAAAACAAACAAACAAAAAAAAAAAACAAAAAACAAAAAATACTGAACAAAATATAGCATGGAGGAAAAGCAAGATCACACAGTCTACGCAATTTTATATACCATAATCAAATGTAGCCAGGTAATGTTCCAACAGAAAAAAACTTGTCAGATACAATGACTGATCAGTAAACATTACACAAATTAAGATTATTTCATAGCATATACTGCGATTTCAGTGTAGCATGTTGAAGCGCTGTAGAAAACAAGTGATGAAGGCATTTGGTCAGATTTGTATCATGATATAATGCATAACTACAGAAAAAAATGACGGGCAAGAGATTGGATACTACGATTTGCCAAAAAAATACAACGACTTTCAACACATTTATTCGGGAAACTGGACAGACAGCTCGAAACACAAGTATTGTGGGTTTTTAGATTTTGACAAAACGTTCACCCATTACCCTTCAGGAGAACACTCTAGTCCCATGAATAAAGCGTTTGACTTATAATTTATCTCCGAATATTGTGTCTCTTGTTACATTAGTGCCGAGCTTGTGCTTTTCTACTACATGCGTACATTTTTGTTATTAATTTCACAATTTTTGTATGTGATTTAAACACCATTATTGTCCACGCTTCTCTTAATATCCATATTCTATAAATTTGCCACTATCTATATGGAGAATTCAGTCAACATTTCGACCGAACAATGGGTCCGCGATTCACTAAAAATAAATAGCACTTAGCCGAAGCCACAATGTGAGCCTTGTTTACAGCGAATGTTTAAAACTTGTATCGGTATCCGTTTTTGAAGCATTTATCAAGCATTTTTGACACCGTGCATCAGTTGTCATTTACGTGAACTTCCAAAGTACTACAGTAAGTTTTACGAAACGTTACAAGTTTTGTGTTGCTACTGTCTGATCCCGGTTTCTGATCTACTTAAGAGTATATATCAGGTTACGCATGAGTCTTACAAATGACTTAATAAAAGTCTGAAAATACGCTAAAAGTACCATAAACTATATATTTCCTGAAAGCTAACAAATCTGGAAATAAGTTGATAGCATTTTCATTTGTACCAGTTCTTCCGTGTTGACACAACAATCAGGTAAAGTGATCATAAAAACATAACACAATTGTTAAATTTACTTTTTTATTTTCAGCTTGAGCATGTGCATTTCTGTCGCAAAAGCTAGCAGATATGATTTTCTACACAAACGTGTCTCACTTTTTTCATTGTTTGCGCTATTGTGGAGATACTCACGTTTAAAGTGGAAAAGATGACATTCCATTCTTACACCAAAGGTTTTGACTTTTGGCTCGCTGTAGAGAGAAAACCACTCAACATAGAAAAAAATCTGAGACAAGGTTTTAAAGATTATATTCTTGTGAACAGTTTGCCACAAACCCCAGGTCTTTATGAGCAAAACTGACGAAGTTGATTTCACAAGAAGTTGATTTAAACGTATTTTATTTTGACAAAGTACACAATATAATACATATGAAAATTATATGCAATTGGGAAAGAGGGCGTGGCCCTATATAAATCCCTCTCGCAGAAGACGACGATCACAGGACACTACAGGACGTACAAGACGCACGGGAACAGAGAGAAGAGGACAAGCACGGACGAGACATACAGTGGGGCATAAGGTTGTATTGTACTGGTAGTATAAGGATGTCATTTTATCTGCAATTTGGACCGGGGATAAATTGATTGTACCGTATAGCAAAAACAAAACGAAAATAGAAAAATGTATTAGCCAACACCAGAGGGGTTGAAACGTTGAGTGGCGGAGATGAAGTCATGAACGGATGAAAATATTTCAATATTTTCAATAAAAGAACAGTTAGGGGACCCATAAAGAACTGTTTGTAATGTAAAGGGAGCATACTGTGATACAGCAGTATGTAGGTTAGACCGAGGAATTGTGTATTTAGAACAATGAAAAAAATAATGCCACGTATCTTCGTTAGGTGAGCCACATGAACATTTCGCAGTGTTCTTAACACCAATCTTGAAGAGATGTGAATTTAACTGACTGGCATCCAAACGGAGGCGTGTATGCTGAACAGCTAGGAATCTATTACCAAAGTTATACAATTCATCAAACTTTATAGGTCGGATCACCGGTTGAGTTATACTTGATTTAAACTTTTGAATAGAGTCAGAATTCCGTATTTCTAGAGGTAGTTGATTCCATAACCGAACAGTTGAAGGAAAGAAGGATTTGTCAAAAAGGTCGGTCCGAGCTCGGAAATGAGGAAGATCAAATTGCTGGCGTGTGGTATAATTACCTGTATCAGGAGAAGCGGTAGAAAGGATAGAGCATAGTGCGTCCGGTACAAGGTTATGGACCAATTTGTACATAAGAATCAATTTTGAGATTTCCCTGCGTTTGGATAAAGTTAACCATCCAGTTTCTTCATATATTTTAGCGGTGCTGGTCCCATGCATTGCTCCAGTGACAATACGAGCAGCATTTAATTGTATACATTCTAGTTTTTCTTCATCTTGGGCCGTACAGCCACTCCATACTTGACTACCATATTCCAGAATAGGCCTTATGAAAGAAGTATAAATGGTTTCCAGTGTTTTCCTATCTAGAGTGAATTTCAAACTCTTCATGATATTGATTAATTTGGAGGATTTGTTTGATATATAAGTAATATGGTCAGACCATCTTAAATCAGAACGTATTGTCACTCCAAGATGTTTATGATGAGCCACATCTTGCAAAATATGACCCTGGAAAAGAATTGGGGGGTGAGAAGGTGGATTACTTTTTCTGGAAATAAGCATAGAATCAGTTTTCAAGGCATTGAATGTGACTAGCCAATCTTTGGACCACTGGTCAATTTTAGATAGGTCCATATTCATAGTTTGAGCCGCAGTGACAGGATTATCAATAGTTAGATAGAGTGATGTATCATCAGCAAACATTTTAATGTTAGATCGAACAATGTCCACAATGTCATTGATGTAAATAAGAAACATCAAAGGTCCTAAAACTGAGCCTTGCGGAACGCCCTCACAGACTTTACCCCAACTAGACGACTGGCCTTGGATGACTACCCGTTGGTGACGGTCATGCAAATAGTCTGAAAACCATTCAAAAAGAGCTCCCATAATACCAGCTTTCCTTAGCTTATGGAGCAGACCAGCATGCCAAACTTTATCGAATGCCTTACTGATGTCCAGAAAGATAACACGAACCTCTTTTTGCTGATCCACAGCTAGACATAATTCGTGGTACAGTAGTAGTAACTGATTAATGGTGCAATCTCCCGGCATAAAGCCAGATTGATGGGCAGATATAACAATATTGTCTCGAAAGAAATTGAAAACATACTTAAAAACTATTTTCTCAAATACTTTTCCGGTACAACTTAGTAATGACACTGGCCTATAATTGTTGCATAAATTATCAGGGCCTTTTTTATAAAGAGGAGAGACGTTTGCTTGTTTCCAAGCTGTAGGGAATTTCTTTGTCAACAGCGAAAGATTAAACAATTTTGTGAGTGATGGAGAAATAGCAGGTGCCGCTTCCTTAAGAAGTTTTGCACTTATTCCATCGGGACCAGAAGCTTTGCTCGTGTCAAGACTTAAGAGTGTTTCAAGAACTTCTGTTTCCGTTATGGTTATGGACTCAAGGGTAGACTCTGGATGATCAGTGATTTCAGGTAAAGATGCAGAGGAGAAATCAACTTTAGATTGTTCAAGAAAGAAAGCATTAAATATTTCGGCTTTTGACAAACTGTCTGGAATATTTTCACTATTGTGAAGAAGAGAAGGTATGGATTGTGACTGGTTTCTATTCATGAATTGTTTCACTGTGCGCCACCAACATTTACTCGATCGTCTGGAACTATTTAAATCTGCACGCAATTTATTATTATAATTTTCCTCAGCAAGTTTCAGTTGGTCTTGATAATGATTACGTAATTGGCAAAAGGCATTCCATAAAGCAGGTTCGAAATTTTGACTCTTTGCCTTGTCATACTGTCTTTTGACACGACGCTTGAGTGCCCAGAGACGGGAATTGTACCATGGTAAGTCGGATGGTCTAACTTCAATATATTTATTGGGAATACAACGTGTAGCAGCTTCCATGAATAATTTAGACCAGGCATCACAACATACATCGATATCATTAAACACGAAACAAGAAGTCCAGTCGACCTCTGTAAGATAGGTATTAAAATGATTAAAGTCTGCTATGCTGTAGTTCCATATACGACGTTTGAAACATGGATCTTTCTTTTTACGGAATAATAGATTAGCTGCCACAACACAATGGTCACAATTTGATATCGAAGGAAGCACGCGAATTTCACGTAGATAATTAGGAATATTTGAAATTATCTGATCCAAACAGGATGCTGAGCGTTCGGTTATACGGGTAGGTCCATGTACATGCAGAGTCAAGAAATTTGTTCGGGAAAATTGATCAAGTTTTAACCCAGACTGTGTCAGAAAATCAGCGTTTAAATCGCCAGTCAATATAATATTTTTGATACCTGTACTATTCGCTAAATCAAGACTTTCCTGAAGTTTATTCCAAGAGGAAACCATAGAATTTGGGGGTCTGTAAACTACGCCAAGTAAGAATTTGTTATTATGAAGTCTAATCTCGCTCCACAGGAGTTCTATATCAGGTAGCTCCAGATCATGTCGTCGAGATACATGTAGAGATTTGGAAACATAGAGAGCAAAGCCGCCACCAACAGCATTCGGGCGATCTCGTCGAATAATCTCATGGTAGCCAGGTAAAGTAAGATTGTCAGCAGGAGAATTGGGAGTAAGGAAAGTTTCTGAAAGGGTGATTATGTCAAATTCTGGTGCAAGATCTGTACGAATGCACCTCAACTTGTCTACAGACAAACTACGAATATTGGAATGACAGAAAGAAATGTCACATAAATGCTGTCCAGGGCCAGGGTTCAGGTGAACATCGCCAGCTAGAAGTATTAATAAGGGACTTAAGGCTATAATATTAGTAATTCTAAGTTGGCGCCGGTAAAAAATAATGTAAAGAAGATAAAACAGAAGTATTTTCTTCTTCCTACCTGAAGAATTCAAATTCAAGATAATTGCTGCAAAAAATAAGTAAGAAAACACGTGGAAGCTGAGATTCACAATTGGAACAAATCGCGTTTGTAGCACAAGTTCAGTGTCACAAGTTGCAAAAATGTAAGAAAAAAATAAAGGGTCCCACATAGTATGATATAGATATTTGCACAACACCTTGGACGTATAACGAGCTAGTTCCAATATGACATTTAAACTGATAACCCATGTCAGCTCGAAACATAAGAGATATAAAAGCACAATATTTACTATGAGCATTAATCTGCAATATATAAACACGGTGAATACAGTAGAGTAAACATAAATGATGACACATTTTTCAACGTAGAACCAATGAACTAGACAAAACGTATACGTAATTACAGGAATATACACAAACACCGCTCCAGTGCTTAAACATGAAAAATACAAGTAACTGCTTGACATGAATTGTTTTGCAGTAGATGCGGCGGTGGACAACATTTTCCTCGTAGCTAGACACACTGGCCGGCGTACCATGTCAAAATGAGAGTAGACAAAGTTTGACATATTTATGTTATCCCATACACAAATTTTAGACATACGTATAGCATACGGATAGGAAATATGCGTGTACATTGGACCACAAACATCATATGCAGTTGTAAGCAGTGTGTAGTCCTCTAAAATAATCATAAACTTCGAATTGAAGAAGGCGTCCAACTCAAGCACAAGTATTTGTGTCCAAGCGGATTGTGCAAAAGTGTGTATGATTAGCAGATAAACAGCATAACATTTGTATTCCATTGTTTGGTCAAAAACCAAGCAGATCCACCCAAAGTACAAAAGCAGTAAAACCCAGGCTTGTGAAGAGAATACCCCAACACATAAAGATGACACAAAAGACACAAAAACAGATCTTAAATTAGAACATAACCTAGAAGCGTATGAACTTCCAAACACGTATGACAAAAGATCAAGGCAATTCAGCATTTCTCAAGGAAATACTGATCCGTGGCTACCCGAAGGTGTGCATTGACATAAACTCATTTAACAACGAATAATTATTGTCTGGCTTAACATGAAATAGTCCACATATCGATGGTAACAGAGCACAGAATTGTTAAACTTGGATCATCAACATTTCAGGTCACAGGATACATCCTCATAATAATCACATGTTAGGAATGAACAAGTTAGGCTGAAGTATGAAACAAGTAAGTACGTCAGCGAAAGCAACAAGACAAGAGAAAAAAAAACCCTTGTGTGACGTAAGCAACATGATAGTCAACATGATTGAAATGTATATATACAAAGCATTGGTAACATACCGTCGCTCGAGGAGGTTCTAGTGTTTCAACATTAAGGCATGATTCAAGACATATCAAAACAGTTGCTTGCGTAAAATAATGTTGCCGATGACCAATTTATAAGATAATACAAATTTCACCAAACGGTTATCAATGTAAATGTGTAGCATGAAAATATGTAAAATAACTCCAGATAATAATATACTTTTACCTGTGATAACCTCCCAAGATGATGCTACGGAGGGATATAGTTTTCCATGCCAGTACTGCAAGACATGAAAGTAATTTGATGAGTAGATTAATAATGCGTCAATTTGTGATTCAAATTAGTCATTTGCGAAGAAAAGAGAAAGATAACAATTTGGCAAGCTGCCTCAAATATTACCTTTTGAACAGTTTGGCAAGCTGCATTAAATATTACCTTTTGGGTCATATATTATTGTTAAGATCAATGTTGACCTCTGTCACAACAACAAAAATATAAAGAAGGCAAGACAATGCTTGTGACATAATAATAAACCACTATCATGTTTGGACGGATGTGGTGTCGCTGCTTTGTATTTTTACTTAGTATATGTTTGTTAGCACGAATATCCAAATATGGCGAAACCAAAAGAAAAAAAAATTGTTAAGGGTAGAAAGGTAGGGCTTAGTGAGACATGTAATAAGAAGTCACATGTTTAAATCAGTGGCGAGAAAAGTCAGTATGGATTCAGCTGGTAACAAGACTGTCAATGTTGTCAAAGGCGTTCACTTGAAGCTTTTTGCCTTGTTTTGTCTTGGCCCACACTTTACCCCGTATTAGCCAGGTACTGTCTATGGCACTGTGGCTTTTCAGCCGGTTGATTAGCTGTCGGTTGCGGTATGTGGCGTCCTCAAAGATAACAAATCCCGTTCCCTTCAGTTTTTTACGGACTTCGACCAGTGCATCAACATAGTCCCTGCGGTGGAATCTCACAAGAAGGGCCTGTTTACCATTGGTTTTGCCCCCAACGCGATGGGCACAATCAATTTCATTCACTGGGATAACAAGATCCACATTGTGTTGGAAAAAATCAGAGGCAAGTTGTTTGGCATTTTCTTTCACTGAGTCAGCAGGGGTATCAAGACCATATATACGCACGGCCCACCTTCTACCGTGTTGCTCCAGGTTGTTATTATCTGCACGTGCCTCTTTTAATTCACCCTTAAGTGTTTGTACTTCATTGCGTAAGGCATCCACTTGTTTGGTCAGGTCATCTATCAGGTCATCACAAGAAGTTGAGAAACAAAGGCCAGGAATGATGCCGAGAAAAACGCTTTCAAAGCAAATGCCGACTTCAATAGGACTTACGCTATTCTTTGGGCCTTTGATCGCACGGGCACCTTGGTATTCCGTCACGCAGTCCTACCTGTTGAGTAAATGGACAAGTTTGAGCATCGAACTTCACAGAATGCTTTATTTGATAGGTTTTACCTCCAAAAATGTTATAATCGTGCTCACCTGTCACTTTGGATTCCATGTTGGGGTTTCTCAAGTTTACCCTGATTGGCCGACAAATGACTGACAGGTGGTTACGGGGCAACCGGGTTCTGCGATGTTTGCCGTCTTGCGTGGGGCCCAATACAGGTGTCAGTAAATCGAAACTTCAGTCTCAGTTCAGAAAGTTTCTATTAATTCTAGAGGATCGTTCCTGACATTTGTGTGATTAGAAAGTGTAATTGCAAAGATACCGAGAAAGAAAAAACCTAGGGGCAGACCGATGCCCGCGTCAGTTGCAAGTGAACTCAAAACGTCTGATCTAGGATCATACTACAATCAGTTCCCTCCAGTGGAGACGACCCTGCAACCCGACATGAGCCTCACGGAGACCCCGGGCGAGTCTGGCATTGCTGAGTCAGGGTCGAACGAAGTCGGGGCCAAGGTCTTGGATACTGATTCGGCGAACACCACAACATCCACAAGCCAAGCCGGTCTGGACAAACGATTTTGCAGCGCTAGTGCCCAGAAACTCGGAGACTTTGTGGTCCAAGAGTCTAGATCTACAGTCAGATTGTTGTGAACAAGGAGGTGTGAATGAACAGCCAGAGGGATACCGATTATGGGACTGTTCTCAGCTGCAGGCTTGTGTTGATGCCGTTGCTGTGTGTGCAACTTGTAAAGTTGGAACTGTGAAACTGAGCGAAAGAACAAGTATTGGCGCAACAAGAGGATTGGAGTCCGAGTTTACATGGATATGTTCAAACGAGAGCTGTACACAAAGCGATAATGGGGTTTGCCTGCCCAGCTGATCGTAATCTGCTTGTGCGGAGCGTGCGCAGAAGCACTCACACCTGCTGTATGTAAATGAGGCTCCTGTTGCATTCCTCCAGGGCGGAGCTTAGAAGCGTAGCTTGTCCCCAGACGAAGCCACACCAAACAGTGAGATCCAGGCCCAATACTTTTGCCAAAATTCACAATTTTCCTTTGCACAACCTGAAATCGGATTCCGGCATACAAAACTTAAAGGAAAAGTGCAAAACATGTGTGAGAATAGCAAAAAATGATGGTTTAACCCATTGTAACCTGACATATATCCTTAAATACAAAAAGAGGGGAATCTGCATTTAAGGCATGTCATGCTGTGTTCTGATGCAGACCATGGAGGTGAATGCATTTTAAGGAGGTGAGAAAAATGTTCTTATGGCATGCACACAGACACACAGACACACACGTATATATATATATATATATATATATATATATATATATATATATATATATATATATATATACACATATATATACATATATATGTGTATGTGTATGTATATGTATATATATATATATATATATATATATATATATATATATATATATATATATGTGCATGCCATATATATATAAAAATATGCAAAACAAAGAAAAATAAAATAAGAGATATAATCTTGTTTATAAGCAAGACAGGTCAAATTAACAACAAATTATTAATTTATCAACATTGTGGTTTGGGCATATTTGGAGGTTTTACCAATTTTACTATGAGTACTGCAAAGGACAACCAGGGTGTAGTTAAAGATTGCGCACTTCTCCCTTGGGTTCATTTTGCCAATTGCTCAGATAACAGGAGTCATTTCTTAAGCTAAATGCCTCTGGCAACATATTTTGAAAAAAAGTAAGCGGAGTAATAAATTACAGATGCAAATGGTCCTTATTCTTTACAGATGTCAATGATATAACATTTTGACAAATATTTCTATACCTCCAATTTTAGTCTTAACAAAGTCACCCATTCGTCTAGTCAGCCATCGCCACGTTACAGCAACAAAATACTAAATGTCGACAACACTGTCGATCATCAGACAAAACAACCAACATTCATTGTTGAAGGACGATGGTTACCCTGTGACTTCAAATGATGTATTTGATCTCAATAATACACACATCAATGTATCTGATTGACAAACAAGCCACTCAGATACAATCAATTTGGCAGACATAATAAAATTTGGGTTTTGTGTGGTTAGGGCTATATATTTTGGAAACAATATATTTGTAATTAGTGAAGACTATTTCACAAGGTTGAGAAGACTGGTTTAAAACCATCAGTTGCTTTTGTGGGTGACTGCTCATTTTAAGGCTGCCAACAACTAAACTGAGCTATATATGCTTACACATTATGCGTCTAAAAGTGCTCCTTTTTTGGATCCTTAAACAAATCAATAATTTAAGAATCTATACTAGTTCTGTTATGATCCCCCCCCCCCGCATACATGTAATCAAGTATTTAATTACTAGAAGAGTGTCGCATTGGTCCAAGGTGTTGTTAAACCTATAATTCATAGCTAGCGTGAGTAAAATGTATCCTGGATTCGATTCAAGTCATTGTGATTCGTTTTATTGATTTTATAATGGTCCATAATAGTTTGCAGTCTGTTTCCTTTCAGTATATCTGCTTTCAGTGCCACCTATGATTGTGTCCGTTTGAAATGGGTTGTGCACTGAATGCGAAGAATATGAACGAAAGTCGTAAGAGACTCTTGTATATTTGTTTTAACAATAAGACCTTAGATACTCTATTATACAATTTTCGTCGTAGATGCAAACTGATTGCTTTTAGAAAAAAAAGCAGGTGCTGTCATTAACAATCCCACACGCATTACAGAGTCAAAAGCTGCTCCCAATTTGGTCTTCAATTTGCAACTTTCACAAAATGTGGTTCGATGATAAGCAAAAAGGCGCTAAATAACAATCTTTTGTCCCTGTACTACTGAAACCGTGATACTATCTTATGACAAGGATCTTGAAACATGCGAGTTCTGCATCACCTTTATGCTTCCATATTAATCTTTTAATGGAAAAGGCATGCATCACTCTGAATAAAACTAAATTGTCGTCAAGCTCTCTCCGCACATCGCAAAGAAATAATCTAGAACATCTTTTAATACCTGTGCAGAGAAAAAGCATGATCGTACATTTCATGCACAGCATTGAAAGCTACTGACAATCATAAGTTTTAGTTAATGCCTATTGTTTTATCATGGAGCTGAATGCTGCAATAGGAGATGAAAACCCTGCGGGCATTTACCGGCGTTAATTGAGAGCATGAACACTTCTTACTTTTCAAAGATCACATTTTTGTTGTTGTTGTTATACATCACATTATGTCAGAAACGCATAGAAAGATATTGATTAACACACTATTTTAGCACAACGTTTCAAAAGTGTCAAAACTATTGATTTAAAGGGATTTTTTTTATATACAGGTGCCACCGACCGTGTTCAGGTAACACATAAAACTAACGTTCAAAAAGTAACGTGTAAAACGGAAAAGAACATCCATTTATAACATGTTTCAACAAAAGTCCAAGTGACATAAGTCCTGACATATATATATATATATATATATATATATACTGTCACACTGCCCTTCTCTAATAAAGAGTTTGGAACCAGGCCAGTGATAGAAACTCAGTTTGAGACCAAAAAAGGACAATATTTTTTTCCCAAAGGACAAAATGAGCGGGGGAAAGTATGTTGAGTAAGGGTCATGATAACCCCTCTCCCCCCCCCCCCCCCCCGCAAAAGTTTTGAATTTGGCCATGCAAAATGGTGCATACTGGTGGGTTTCGAGTGGAAAATCTTGCCTTGACGTGGTTTAGGAAATCACAACGTTTCAGTTATTAATGTAATGATTTCGATATTTTCCCTCAGATTGTACAAAAATCGGATGACAACAGACACACGACATGGGAG
>CAXHWN010001384.1:390035-442535 GCA_964020975.1 Hermodice carunculata
CCAGGATTTCCATGTCTAGCCATGCGATTCAAACTTGTGTGCCTGGCATGAGAAACGGACGGCCTAACTAAGCTAACAGTACTAATGATATTATTATATGAAAACAGTTTTTGTTTTTGCCCTGAAATGTTTGTTTTTTCTACGCTTAAATAAACACTAATTGTTAAGTATAAGGAAAAAAAAAGAAATCTGAGAAATTTACAGCAATAAAGAAATGAATCGTTGAAATATGCTGTTTCAGTTGTCAGCAGAACAAGGCCGGCCGCGTGGATAGTACTCCGGATGATCATATAAGGTATCATTGACTGTCGCCGTGTTACATTCTTCTTGGTGGTGAACCCCCACCCCCATCCCGACATTATGATGACTAAATTGAAGGAGGGGGTGGGGGTGAAACACACACACACACACACACACACACACACACACACACACACACATTCAAGGCATGTATATTGCTTCCTCAAACTTTCAGAACATAAATACAATCTAATGGCTGCCTGGAGCAAACAAAGAATATCACACACAATTCCACACAGCACTCCACATGCAGTTTCACCATCACGGGACTATTTAATTGTTTGATTCATTACATTAGGAAGACATTTAAGGTGTGTAATCATTCTTGGTACCTCTTTTTTCAGCATGTCAATTCACCATGTTGTACTATATACCCGCTAATGTATTTGCACTTAGATACATACAGAAAAAATATAATCACATGCCACCCTTTCTTCTTCACCTTAGGACCAACTTAGTGGCGATGTGGATACAGATATTTAATTCATATACCCTTTATATGTTTTCTTTTTTTTAATTTGTGAAGCTTTGAGTGATCACAATGGGGCTTCTTTTCCAATCTGATCATTTCAGACTCAGTAAAAACTCTTCATATGGTATTGTATAAAACAAAATATGCGTGGTGACGACGGTCAAAATTTATATTGACCAGCATATCAGCCCTCTTTATAGTAAGCGTGTGCATACCTTTTATCTAGTGATGCAATATTGGCTTGGATCTAAGTGATCTATACATTTTAAGGCGGTTATCCGGTTTGGTGGTTTTCTAGCATTGCAACCAACGTTGGTGGTCTGGCTGGATGGCACTACTCTCACGGCACCTGCCGTTGGAACGAAGACACAATATTGCTGAAATTAGTTGCTATGGCATGATTGTTATTTCTATTAACCATAGGCTATAATGGTGGCGTATTAGTGTGGAGTTTAATTCATGATAGAATGAGAAAACACCTGGGTTCAGAATTTGGAATAAACTTTTCATATACAACTCATTACTATGTGCGGCTTTAGTTTACAGTAAAAATTTTGCCTGTGTAAGCACTTTCTTTGTACAGTCAACGCCCTTAAATCCCATTGACTGACATCTGGGCCAACTAACAAGCGCCACCCTGGGCAAACCCTATAATTTTACCTATAGCATTTTTTTCAGTAGCTGTCAGAATGTTCCTTTTCGTTATGGTGAAGCCATCCGGGCACCTACTTATGGTGTACCCAATGATCGTGCTACAATAATGTTTTAATAAATACAAAACAAGCTATTCCAAACTGCAAATCCAACATTCCATCTTCGCCGATTTAATGACAAATTGAAAAAAACAAAAACAAAAAAAAAACAAACAAACAAAAAAAAACAAGCGGCCAATTCAACATACACATTGCAGAACTGGAGAAGTGTGTTTACATGGCGCACGCGTACTTCACTATACCACCGCGCCATCTAGTAGTGTTGGGGCATATGGAGTCCCGTGAGTTTATGATGAATATTATATAAAACCTACTCAGGAATGTTAAAAACATCTGAAATAAGGAAAAAAAAGTTGGCACTTTGCCTACTTGTTAGATTCAAAATGGCTGCCAAATTTCTAATTCTTGTCCAATGACAGGTCCCTTAAAGGTCCTTGCAAAATAAAGCACCTTATTTGGGTATTTATTTTCATAACTCCCGGCTATAAAGTTGGATTTTTATCTTCAAATTGAATCTTAGTCAACTTAGGCTCATATTTGTCTTGAAAGTATCAAATGATTGGATCAAAAGAACATAAACCGAACCGAGTTAAATGACTTAATTCGGAACAATATTATGAGACCAGTATATTACTACAATCATAAGGTCAATTGCATGTTTAACACCGAAGATCTAAATCATTATTTTCGGTATTAAAACGTTTCATATAAGCATTCTTAACTCATATTAATGATATTATTAGCAATCAAATGACTAGTCCACATTTCTCAACATATACTGTTTGACATACATATTACTTCATTTATAACATCATGGCTAGGACTAGCATTTTAGTGGATGTGAAACTTGTATTCACGTGTCTTTTATTCCAGTATGTCGCAACAATGTGTGTACTATTGAGATCAACTACCTCAAATGAGGTCATAAGGTAGCTGTTACCATTTAATTGTGAACATTTGTCGTTTTGTTTCGTGACTGACATTGTTGCTGGGGCAGGGTACTCCATGCCTGTAACCTAGTTATGGCGAACCTGAAAGAGGTGGGACTTTGTTAAGCTTAAAATTGGAAGAACACAAATCTGTTTCGAAACGTAATTTTTTGCCATATATCTATAGAAAAAAGACATCTGACATATCTAATTATTGAACGTTGAATGTAAGGAATGTAGCATGGTTTAGTGACATTATTGCACACGTTCGTCAGGATTGTAGGGAATAGGGTAAAAAAAAATGCCACGTAATCTCACATATTTCCATAGCGCACATAGAGCACAAGTTTCTTATGACACCCATTGGAACCCCTATCTATTATTATTATTATTATTATTATTATTATTATTATTATTATTATTATTATTATTATTATTATTATTATTATTATTAGTATTATTATTATTAACCGAGGCAACCCATATGAACCTACGTAAAAAAAAATGGGACACTTAAGTTATTCTTATACTACTAGCCCAAAGAATGTAACCTTTTTGTCCCCCTAATGTAGCTTTTGCAATTTTTCAACAGAGCATTGCCATGCATGATATATTGCTTCTGAAAGAGCTTAAGGTATGAGAAATCTTGATGTTATTAATTCTCTTTCTTGAGGAAAGGGATGGGCAATGACAGGTGCATACATAAAAATATGGACCTTAAATATGTTTTTGCCACATGTTTATCTTACCTACATAGAATTAACATATCTGGATCATTTATCTGCTTTTCTACAAAGTGGCTTTTGATAAATTGACTAAATTCAATCTGTTTTAAGTTTCCCTCTTTGTGTTTGCAGCATCATAATGGTTTACTGTCATGGACATTTTTTGTTTCTGTCATCTGGGAAGACTGTGCATTACCAGACACAGGCGTGCATCGGAACAACTTACGCATGTAATATCTAAAAGAACGACCAGCTAAGCTGTAAAGAAAAACAAATGACGGAATTATTGGCCAAGTAGAGCACTTCAAACACGCTTGAAAAAAAATCAATGAGTAGCAAGTGTAAGCTAAAAAGGCGTTTCGTCATGTCATATACGTAGGTCTGCAAGAGGAAGGATAGGCTATAAAGTAGTCGGAATAAAACAAAGACTGCGGCGACGACAATGATCAATGTTGTGAGCACAGCTTCCCTGGCATGTGTGGAAGTTTGAGTGGCCCGTGACTGCCCTTAAAGCTGTTTCCTCCGTGCTGCTTGTACACGCATCAGATTTAAAACGAGCAACATCGCAAAGGTTCCCACCAACATACCCAGAATGATCAAACCACCTACCCGGAGAACCACCACTTTCCAAATGTCATACTCTCCTTCCTTGCTTGTGTGCATATGTTGACGCCCTTCACCTTTGACGTAGTCCAATTCGGGAATATTGTTACTGATAAGCAAACTAAACCTGTTACCAATTTTTTTTTGTTTTGTTTTGTTTTTGTTTTTGTTTTTGTTTTAAATGGTGTAGATATACGGGCAAAATTCAGAGGGTATATCACGGTTAGGAAACGTTCAACTGTTACAAAGACTGTCAGGTAACAGGAAAAATTTGACCAAAGTACCTCATGCCAATTATAACTCCACACACACCATGTGACATATAGATGATTAGTTTTAACGAGCGCAACTGAGTTTACCATTCAGGGAACTACCGACCAAGCTGTAAAGTTAAAAAAAAAAAAGACAGCATTATTGGCAACGTAAAACACTTCAGAAACGTGTGTCAAAAAATCAATGAATAGTAAGTGTAAGCCAAGAAGGCGGGTCCGCATGCCATGTACACAGATCTGTAAGAGGAAGGTTAAGCTACACGGTAGTCAGAATAAAACAAATATTGTAGCCACAATAATGAGCAATTTTGTGAGTGCAGATTCGCTGGCATCTGTTTTTCTCCGTCTTCCTTTTACACGTTTCAGTGTTATAACAAGCAACAATGCAAAGATTCGAACCAATATACACGGAATTATCAAACCACCTACCTGAAGAATCACCACGTTTAAAATGTTGTACTCTTCTTTCCTTATATATATTAATATGCTGACGCTCTCCCCCTTGTTAATAGTCCAATGCAGGAATACTGTTACTGATATGCAGATTAAACCTGTTACTAAAATCAAAATTTTTGCTTACATGGTGTAGATATATGGCCAAGTTTTAGAAGGAATGTCACGGTTAGGAAACGTACCACTGTTACACAGATCGTGAGGTAACACGGGTAAATTTGGCCCAAGTATGTTATGCCTAATATACGTCCACACACGTCATGTATAATATAGATGATTTGATTTAACCAGCGGACCTGAGTTCACCATTCAAGGAACCCAGCCATCAAATATGGGTTGTCTGCAATGGCCATGGCAGTGAAATAGTGACCCATTGTAGTATTTCTCATAGGAGAGGACATTGTGTTTACAATAGTAAGTGTATTATAATTGAGTCCAATAATTATAATGAAAGGCTTAGTGTAAATGTTTATGTCTGAAGCAATCTTAAGCAGACAATTATATTTCACATCATCGAGTGTATGGAATTGTTGAAGCGTCGTAGTGACGTTCGGGAAAAATGCCATGGTTGCAGTTACATTTAGGTTTGTCCATGCAGTTGAAGAATCTATTTCGGTATCGCTTATATGAAAGAAACGTAAAACAAAAAATGATTATAAGTGCATTAATAAACTATTCCGGCATTATTACAGTAGTGAGTCGTCTTCAAAAAAAAAACAAAACAAAAAAAAAAACAAAAAAAAAAACCAATCCCGGCATCAGGGTTCTCACTCACAAATTATTGGTAACAGCAAATAGGCTTGCACCATTCGTCGAAAAAGTTTATAAGGTAGTCTAATTACAACCGAAACTAAAGATTTTATTGCAAAATTCTTCATTTATGTCAAAAATGTTGTTAATTTATCAATGCACAGTTAATGCATAACAAACCAGTCTCAAGTGGAGTTATAGAAAGCTAGCCTGCGCAAGTCAAGGTTAAGCGGAAACATGGGCAAACGTTGATGAATAAACTGACCCAAAGCCTGCACTAAGCATAAAAACTTATCCGGCAGTGATTCATAAATACTTCTCGTGGCAAATATCCAACTAAATTATACGGCCACTGTGGACAGCAGGAGGCGATGGCTAATGTTGCAGAAATATTAAGCCACCAAAAGTCATTTGAAAAAGTACAAACATCAGTACATAATACTGATGGTCAAAAGCATACCCATTTGGCAATCTACACCAACGACCCCTGTGCATTACTGGCTACTGCGTTGAATAACACGCAAATGTATAAATTCACCTTAACATGGAGGATAAAGTGTATCAGCCCATAGCACGAACACTTATTTTGTTTTGTAACTTAACTAAGATTGTAGTTTCAATATAAATAATTTTTAACTTAGAGGCTCATCAATACAAATAACTGTACTTTCAATCTCTCTCATCTGCACATTATTTTTCTCTCTACTTAATTAACAGAAAAGTAGAAGAGGTAATACTGGAAGACAATATACTTTGTTCAAAATATTTGTAAATTTCACAAACCCTGTTTAACAGAGTGATTACTTAAATACAGATTACTCACAATACAAACATTTTATGATTTTCCTTTTTTTTCTGATCTTTTCTAGATGTTCTATTAGACATTGTGGTACTCAGCAACTCTAAATTGCGTGTGGATGTGGCCGTTTTTACTGATTTATATCGTGCCATGCGCGGGGGTAAAGATGCTGTGCAAATTAGGGAACACGTGGCTTTATGTATTCAATAGATTAATATGTGTGATAGACAAAGATGCCATTCTCACCTCCAAACAAATTCTATTGACTGCTACACAAAATAAGCACCTATTGTAAAGAAGATTATATTAGGTAGAAGTATTATTGTACATTATTGTATTAGTGTCTTTTTGCCCAGAACCACTTCCTAGCAGTCAATACCCTATTCCGCAGTCCGAACTCTTTACTCTCCATAAGTTAACCTGTCCCTGTCTAACCTGTATACATATGGGATTACTATTGTCCATATTTCACACGTTCCTCTGTCAATTGTTTACACAGGCTGTATCAGCCCAAATGAATCAAAGGGTCTTCAGCAGGCAACTACTCAACAGGTTTCGGAGCCTTTTACCCGTACATGTCTCTGAGTAGCGGCTCCTTGTCTGAACTAAATATTCAGCAGAAACCCACATAATAAAGAATAAATATGGCAAATAAACGTGGCAAATAATGAATTAGATAAACACATGAAGTTTTGCTTATAAATGCAGAGCTTCATTATGAAAGAAGAATGCCTGTCAAACAAACTATAATTATTAAATTCGCATAGTACAGGTTCAGATAAGAACAATTTGACTAACCCCTGAACCAATATGTACCCTTTCTAGCTGGACAGCTTATCATAGTTAAACCACCCGCCAGTGTATAACTGAAGTGGAAGTAAGCTGGGGCCTTATATTCAGTCCCAGTGATAGAAAAATAAACAATTGCAGCTAGACCACCTGTACCAACCAAGGGAAATCCGAACAACGACTGCAACAATGGACATCCTGCACCAGAAATGTAAAACAAATTGTGTGATGACACCTACCCCCCAAACAATTAAGCTCTATTTAACTGCCAACCCTGAGTCAATGTGTCAACATAATGTGCCAGGTTTGTGACATTTGAGAAAATGCTGTCAATTTTGAGTAAATGTGCATTTAGGCATGTCAGAAAGAATAAAAGTCATCAGCATTTATGTCGAAAACATGTTATGAAAACATTTTTTTCTGAACAGGATTTGAAGTACAATTAGGCAAGCTTGTAACTGTCGTCAGCAGCTGCTTGCTACCTATAGCCCCCTGGGGGTTCGACCTAACAGATAACAAGCTAGCGTAAAATGTCTGAAAGGTGAACATTAAAACAGAATGAAGCCAAAAGATAACGCTTACTATCAAAACAGAAAAGTCTAAAAACTGTCAATCATTGCAGCCAAACTTTCTTATAATCTTTCAATATTAACAGCTAAATTATGGGGTAAGTCAGAAAAGAATGAAAGTCATTTGTATTTAAGTCAATAGAATGCAATGGATGTATAATATTTTCTAACCAGATATGAAACACAATTACGCAAGCTTTTGTGTAAAAGCAGTTTTTTTTGTTTGATATAAAAAAAAATTAACAGAGGTTTGTGGATTTGCAGCAGGTGAGGGGAATTTTACATATTGATTAACATCAAAGTTGTTGTGATAAGAAAATTCCATTTAAGGAAAATTCCATTCCAGCTGGTACTTTGTTTTGCTCTTTTCGGCATTTACGTTCGGCAAGTCGCATAGCAACATTTCTTTGTTGGTAATCCAGATCTTGCTGTGCAATGGTACACCTTTATTTATTAACAATGCAGGGTTCTTTGGAGAATATGAAATGGTGCTGTGTCACGTGGAACATTTCTGTATCTGGTAGCATAAGCAAGTGTAGCAATAATGAAGAAAAATATAATCGAAGTATCCAGGAAACTCATCTTTTGAAGGTCTTCAATGAAATTTCATTGATGTGGGATGCATAGGGTCACAACATTGTAAAATATTCAGTTTTCTGAAAAATGGTTCGGTTTGGTTATTTAATTTAGTAAAACAGATAATCCGCATAACCAGGTTTTTGGAGCCTTATAATTCTGTCGAATGAGAAGATTCCATAATTTAGATGGGGGAGGAAAGGAGATTAGTACATCCATAGAAGTGCCCTTACAACAGGAAAATAACAAAATTTTGTCAATTAGCTACAATTCTAGAATGTTTAACAACAATTTTATTTATGTCTGCTTTCCAGCTAAGCATTTCACCTAATAAAGAACATGAAAAAATACAATCACTTTTTGGCTCAATTATTATCAATTTTAAGACTGAAACCAGCAACTATTTTGCACTGTGGGAAATGGAGCACCATGTATTTCGTTTGGGCTAATTGAAGGATAAATCATTGGCGATCAATCATTCAAAAACATGATCTAATTCGAAGTCAATGTTTCCAATACTTGGCCGTTATTAATAAAAGATACATCAATAAAGAATACAAAGAAGCAACTAACGTAGTATCATCAGGGTAAAAGAATATAATGAAATTTAGAATAAGCTTTATTCATATCATTCACATACATACTAAAACTTAGGAAGCCAGTAATCGAGTCCTATGACACCCCAATGTTACGTTGAAGTAAAAATAGACATTCACCGTTAAAATAATACACAAATTATTTCTACCAGATACTTTTTAGGCAGGCCAAAGCATTGTCATTGGTACGGTTACAACGTAACTTTTGGTGACGTTTACAGTTATATAGTGTATCAAACGCCCTGGATGAATCGAGAAATGTGGTGACTGGAAGGTCCCAGAATTGAAATAACCCATCTCTCCATTCAAAAGCAGTGGTGTCAGTGGAATGAAATTTTACACACCCGTAGTCACTTTTCTGAAGAAAACCATTTATTTAAAATTAGCATAAAGTTCCTTATACACTACTTTTCAGATTTTTTTTTAATTTCTCTACAATTTATATCAATAAATGGACTTCAGCTCATGCATGAATGCACGATGGTATATAAGATAGGACATATTTCCATAATTCTATACAAATTTCAGTGCCATAGGCCAACTTCATTTAAAGGCTGACACACACACTGCAAAGGATGGTCTGAAAAGCCTTGTACTTAAGCATGTTTCGGGGGAAATATTTTCGTTCTGTGTGTCCGCTTAACGATTCCATGTCCCTGCTCATTTAAAAAAAAATAAGTTTGGCAGATCACTGTGCCAACTGCTATTTTGATGGAACTAAATTTTTCAGGTTCAAGTTTCTATGAAGTCAATTCCGGCCTGTACCCCTAAACTAGGACAGTGTGCCTTGTGGACCATTGGTATCAGCGGGGTCCACACCCAGAATGACAAAAAGTGCTTTATGAATTGTTTATTGCATGCCATAATGCCTTAGTGACAACTAGTGTGTTCGGATATAATTACACATTAATGTGAGTGAATTTTGTCCAAAACTCGGAAATAGGGACGACATAAAAGGAAGTTTGTGAAATATTACGTTTAAAACGATACTTGCACGGAATTGGAATGGCCGAATTTACACCTTGCATCGCATTTTTCATGTTTACATTTTAGGACGATTTGTAATACCTTTATTGGTGAAGTTTAAAATCAATGATGTAACACCGAGCATTAAATGTAAATGTACAGTTAGGGGTGTGCTCGGTCAAACACCAACTTTAACGACATATGCTCACTAAATTGAGAATTGGCAGCTAATTTTGCGTAATTACGGAAGTAATAATAATAATAATAATAATAATAATATTAATAATAATAATAATAATAATAATAATAATAATAATAACAATAATAATAATGACAATAACAATAATAATAATGATAATAACAATAATAATAATGATAATAATAATAATAATAATAATAATAATAATAATAATAATAATAATAATAAAAATAATAATAATAATAATGATAATAATTTTTATTATTATTATTATTATTATTATTATTATTATTATTATTATTATTATCGGGTAATTCACATTTTCGACTTCTGTAAAGAAACGGTCAGCTCTACATCCAATTTGGTGTCAGTGTAAATTGGGTCTCTAGCAAGTTGTTTTAATGGTCACGCTCTAGTGATTTTTCTGAGATTTTATAATTGTTCTCAAAAGTCCGTGTAAAAACTTTCATAGGAAGGCTTAACATGGGAATTTCTTGAAATGGTTGTAATTTCAAACGTTTTGATTATATTTGTGCCAAACTTGGTAGGGTCATACCTTTTATAAATGTCGGCATATTTTTGTGCAAATGGACATACTCTACTGTTGTTTGGACCTTGTATTCATTCCCAAAGTCACAGAACAACTGACACGGAATTTACTGTTCACTTGATAACTGGAGATCTGTTTTGAGTTACGACCTCCATGTTGCACGTGCTAATGTTTTTTCTTTGAAAATCATGCTTAACAGTACATGAGTGACCTTGACCTCGTTTCTGGGGTGACAGTGCAACATACATGAATCTTACTTTTCACTCTAACTTGAGAACTACTTGAACTGAGACGTTGCTGTTGCACATGTGAGTGTTCTTCTATGAGGGTCAGACTTACTCAGTACACGGATGACCTAGATCATGTCCCAAATTCACAGAGCTGAAAGTGTGATCAATATCTAGGTCAGCTGAGCATAGGCTGTTCACATAGACTTCTTTTATTATGCCATAGTCGTCTGATTTTTGGTCAACCAGCCCATGTCACAATAGAGAAGCCAGTTTATCTGTCATAAACAAACAGTCTAGTTTTCTGTATACCAATCAACGTGTATCTATCTAACCAGAAACCTGGACTAAGTTTAATATACTTGTGTGTACTTTGTACGAGTAAAGATCTAAGCCTGTTTATTTATTTATTTATTTTTATTTATTTATTTATTTTATTTATTTTTATTTATTTTTTTTATTTGTTCTTTGTTGTTTTTTTTGTTTTTTTTGTTTTTTTGTTTTTGTTTTTTTGTTTTTGTTTTGTTTTTGTTTTTCCTTTGTTTTGTGTTCTTTTTTAGTTGTTTATTTTTTGTTTTTGTTTTTCATATATAATATATAGAAATCTTTCATTCTGACTTCTATTTAGGAGCATGCAAGTGATGTATGATATATAATAATTGCCTCGGTTACACGCAACACGTATGCTGACTCACCTAGATGGCATCAGTTTTATTATATTGTGTGTAATGCCGCTATGTTTCATGTTGTATTATGTCTGGGCAAAGATATTTGTGTTCAATGACACACATGAAAAATGCAATCAGATGGAAATATTTTGCTGCATCTTAGGCCCAACGTTATGACAATTTGAATATGGAAAACACTAATGCCTCTTCACCTTCTATACCTGTAGTTTATACGCGTTTGAACCGCCGCAATGGAGTTTCTATTTCAGTCAAATCTATTATGACCATTAAGTAAATGGAACAGCTGATAAGCCCCAATCACAGTCCTTAAGATGGTCTTGCATTTGAAAACTGCTGTGTCCCTTTGTATTGGATCATTCTGAATGAAATACTGTAGTTACACCGCTAATATTACTTACGATGTCTTAGCAAGGCTGTCCTCCTAATCTAGGGTATAGAGAAATTTCCATTACGATGAAGCAAAAAGAGTTCGTATTTAAGATACTAAAATGAAAGTACCTATATATATATATATATGTGCGTGTGTGTGTGCCCCATAAAGAGATGGATTATGGGTTCTCTCATTTGAAAAAAAAAATACAAAGAAATACAAAAAAGACATTAACCTGAGCTGATATAACTTCAGAAGGGGGGGGGGGGGGGGGCTTCCAAACCAGAAATGCTTATGCTTCTGTTAAGTGGCTGAACCCCCAAAACCCGTCTCCGTGATATCATTGTGGAGACCATATAGATATTAACTCGCAAAAACTAGTACAGCAAGTTGTGTGCAAATATGTTCCAGCCAGTCAAGAATTAGATTATTCCGTCAGAACGTAAGATCATAAATTCATTTTTTTGCTGGAAATGTTGCATGAACGAATCAATTTTGATGAGGTAATAATGAGTGATTTATGTAACAAAACAAGTTATGTGCAAGCATCAATTCTTGGTCACTTGGGGTGGAAACAACGCAACAAGCCTGAGCGTATAGCCCATGCTTAGTGGACTTATATATTCGCACTTCAAATTAGATCGCAGAGTGACCTGAGCTGAGTTTCAGCATCAGAATCAATTGAGATAAGATGAGGTATGTCAACACGGCAACTCAATGTGACTTGATTCCACACTGTTGTAACTTTCTCATGTTCACAACAGCATTACAGCACTACAGCTCTGATTATCGGTGTTGTAGCTTTGTGCAAGATATTCTTGAGTTCAACGCAGGGCAAAAGTTGCTTTGTAAACCATTTAATTGCCAGACGCCCCTTGTCTATATATATATATATGTATTTTTTTTTTTCGGGAAATTGACAAGTACCCACATAGGGGAGTTGGCGATTAAACTCGGAGGTCTTTATGGCTTCATTATAAAACTATGAACAGCAGTTTTGTTACATCAGCCTAGATGCACATTATTTGATCAAGAATTTACAAGCAAAATATAGTCAAATTGACTAAATAAACACCATATATACAGCATTGCAAAGTTCTGATGTACGGATTTAAAACTTCAATGAAAGAAGGATGGCATAACATCGAATACTATTTAAGGTTTTTCTTCATAAATAATCCTAGAGCCTACATATATCAAACAAATGCAAAAAGGTGCCATACCCGCCCTTTGGATCAAATAATAACTGCCTTGATATCAGATATTGGTGCTTTTTCCCCTCACTTTTTTATTCATGTACTATTTTTCATGATTGTTTAACAATTTGTTTAACTTTGTACAGCATTTTGTAAATTAAAACATACAGGGCCTTTCCTTCGGGAATAAAAGCTCCACTTCTCCTACTTAATAATTTTGTGGCTCAAAAATGAGAAAACAGCTCTTCACTCTTCCATTAAATGTGATTGAATAAAATTTTATATGTTTATACAGTACATATTGGTGTCTATAAAGCACAAATAACAGCCAAACGTTGAAGAAAAAGTAAATGGTACCTCAAATTAAGATTGAACTCTTAAGCTGCTGGGTATCTGTTAAAATACCACAATTGTTAAAAGTTGTGAGAGAGAGCACCATGGTCAAAACAGCTGTCAAAACTTGTTCGCTTTAATCAAAGTTTATAATAGCATTAATTTAAGATTTGATTAGGATTTTCAACTTTTCTGAAGAATCATTCTTTTTTTTTGTAATATCTGCTTGCGTCACCGAGTGAGCAACCAAGAAGCCGTCAGGTGTTGCAGTTATCAATGCTTAAGCCGTTCCTGCCCATGCGTTAAAGGTAAGTATAAGGTGCTCTTCTTGTCATATTTAACATTGAAATATATATGGTATTTTTTGTAGCGTCAAGCTTCATGCCACAAAAGTATTGCTGCTACATAAAAAATGCATCGATGCTATTGACACCAATTGCCAATAAAAATCAAAATGGAAGTCGAAATATTGCAATGGAGAATATCCACAAAATCAGAACAGAGCTATAAGTCACCATACGTGGGATGCATCTGCTTCCATCATCGATCATTCCTTCATCATCTCAACTACATTCTATAGATCTTATAGTTCAGAACCACTCAACCCTTATTCATAAATTTCAACCCAATAATGACAGCAGAAAACATACAAAAAGGCAAATACTTACGAATTACCAAAACATCAAAATGCATCTTCCGATATCAATGTTAGGTGAAAAAAAAAAAAATCACTACTGTATTGAGATAGGTGTTCGACCATAAAGGGCAATTGGTGATTTTTGAACCTGTCCTGTCAACCTTTGAAATATTGTTAGTTAAATACAGACTTTATTTTTCCAAAACATATAGGCTTTACTACCTAAACCCCCAAATTTGTCACTTGTACCAAAGATAAAAATAGACATGCTAGTCCTGTACATCTATTATACGTCATAGTGATATTCACGATACTGTTGACCGCTTCCCTCTGCCAGTTGGCTGGGAAGTGGTTTGGTAGGTATCACCAAAGTCCAGTTACTTTGTGGCGTTTGATTAGGTATAGATCTATGGAAATTTTTCAAATCTTTATAATTCATGCATTCATACATCACCTGAAGTTCGTTTAGTATTGCACAGATGAGGAGATGCAAAAAAAAAAAGTCTTGCACAGAAGAGGACAAACTGACATTATGTTTTATATCTTTACAAAATCACACTTTTGCACACTAGCTGAAGTTCATTAAACTTGCACAGAAGAGGAGAAACCCCATTGATGTACATCAAATACTAAATAAACATGTATCCTGTATCAAGATTCCAATATTCATTGGCTTTCTGTTGAAGCAAGTTGTGCTCAGTTGATCCCAAAATATAATTGGTTCCACGAAAAATGCTTTAGATTATTAGATCTAAAAACAATTTATTCCACAGCAGGGCAACATCGACATATGTTACTGCTTTCACATTATTCTAGGCTACCCGCAGCAGATACATATAATCTTCATTAGCACTTCATAAAATTTATATTGGATCAGGTGAATCTCCTTTAACCTGCATGTGACCCTAAAATGACTCAATCCACACAGGTATACTGCGTCAATCACATATCAAAACTGGAACTTGTGATCTTTTTGCTGATTGATTATTCACGGAAGTAAACTGTGATTTTAACATGAGCTTTATTACATCTGTGCCTCTTTTTGTGTCATCATAGTAGAATACAAAATATCAATAAACTGTGTATGTAAGATGCTTATCCAGAATACGTCAGTTATGTCTGCATTTATTATTTATCCTTCAAAACCAAAATAATGTGCTGCAATACCAAGGCAAGTAAGGATGCATTTCTGTCTGGGCTATGTAACGCTTTTAACGATAGACTAAGCTATATTGTTAATGCCCCAAGCTTCCGCACCTACAAGAAAGAAATATCAAAGGAAAGATACTTTTAGTGGTACCTACAATAGACATACTTCACTTTCTCAATGTATAAAAATCCCATGTAGAAAAGGTATAGGAGTCTCTTCGTTTCAGTTTCTGGTAGGGAGTACGAAATCAATAATTATATTAAATTTTCAGTAGTTCTGATTTTGCCACACCTTATTCAACAAGTTTATTTTGAAGACAGCTTATGCCAGCTTAAATGATAATCAAAGGGTCTTCATGTATATGCGTGGCAACCACAAGGCGTTACAGTACCTCATCACTGTGTTTATACACTAGTGTTTTCGTACCCGACCTAGCAAATTTAACTAAGGTAATCCTTATGAAATCAGTGAAGGACTAGAAAAAGTAAATAGGACTTAAATAAATACGTAACTTACAGGGAGGAGACATTTATGACAACATTTGATAATTTTACAAAACAACCTGGATGTTGGTGGCTGTAATTAGATTTTTCGACTAAATGTCTGAACAGGCAGTATAAGCATATGTGCTGGCAGCGATGATGTGTGGTTGAGTGCCCTTACACCGGACTTTGTCTTCTGATTAAATTTTACTTTCATGGTATGATCAGTACATCACTGGAAGAGTTTATAAACACATTCGTAATTATTTCTTGTTTTACTTTTGTTTCAGGCGAACGATACGCAAAATGAATTTTTCAATTGCATGCACTATGCTAAATCTGACTTCAACCACCGTGTTTGCACCAAATATTACCATTACACTCCGATCAGACTCCTCGGGAATCTACTCTACATCGTTTAGGTTAATGACGCTGTCTGCTTACATGAACATGTGTACTTTGCTTATCATTAGTTCCCTGGGGTTTATTTGCAATGTGCTGGCTGCTGTCATCATAATATCCTCTCCTATGCGTAAGACTACATCCGGTCATTTTTTTCGCTGCCATGGCCATTGCAGACAACATCTATTTGTTTGGAAGACTGATCCACTGGTTGGTTATATTTAACAGATCAATGATAGATTTATATGTTGCTTTTGGAATTTGTGCTTTTGTCACTTTCCTGAGATACTTTGGCCAAATTTTCTCTTGTTACCTGACAGTCTGCAAAACAATGGAGCGTTTCCTGACCGTGACATTCCCTCTGAAAATTGCCAGCATATCTACACCGTTTAAATAAAAAATTACAATTTTGATAACAGGTCTTACCTGTGTATCGATAGCAGTATTCCCATCATGGACGCTTTACAAACCTGAAGGTTTCACAAGATGTTCAATCAAAAGGAGAGGAGAGTTTAGACTTTGGAGCTTGATTGTTCTTCGGATAGGTGGTATGGTCATACCGAGTGTAATAGTGGCAGTCTTTACGTCGTTGATCGTTTTAAAGCTGACAAATTTGCGAGTAAAACGGAAAAGCCAGCTAGAGGTCCAGTCGCAGGACAAACACACTTCTAATAAAGGCAAGGAAGCTGCGCTCACAAAATTGCTCATTACTGTGGCCACGGTCTTTGTCTTATTCCGATTACCGTGTAGCATACTCATCCTTATTAGCCAATCCCTAATTGGGAGTTCAAGCAATTACATTCCTGTATATATACAGATACTGCAAATTTGCATATATATTGAACGGAATTGTTTTACTTGAGTAACAATGCGATCAATTTTGTCTTTACTGTTTAGCCGGCAGTGCTTTCAGAAATTATATGCGTAAGTTGTGCCAGTGCAGACCTGCGTCTGGTCATGCACGATCTTCCGAGCAAACAGATAAATGTCAATGACAGCCGCCCATAATAATAATAATCATAATAATAATAATAATAATAATAATAATAATAATAATAATAATAATAATAGTAATAATAATAATGATAATAATAATAATGATGATGATGATAATAATAATAATAATAATGTAAATCGAAGGTGAACAAATTAAAACAGAACCCATTTCGTCAATTCGTCAAAAGTCACCTTGTGTTGTAACGTAATCCAGAACTCACTTTGCAAAAAAGATAAGTTAGCAGATAAATTATATAGGAATGTTTAAGGAAGATAACCATGTGACAAATCACAGCTTGTACAGCTGGCAGTCATTGCTTATCACTTGCCTTGGGGAAGATGATTATTCTAAGCAAATAAGCAACGTCAATACCTACATATCTCCAACCTTAGGTTCTTGCAGAATAAAATACCCCCTCCATGGTAATACTCTTAAGATAAAAGCAAAAGTAGTATTATGGGACAAAATGGAATCAGTCATTGGTTTAGTAATTATAGAATATCTCAGTGTACGATCATTTGTGACATGGCTATATTGGTAGTTTGTCCTCCAATGCGTACATAAAGCATAATGTAACTTTAGAGTGATCCACTTGAGTGTACATTGCAGAAACTAAACCCTTGGACCGGTAAACTTTGACATTAGTTTAAGCACACACAGATAATGTACAGAATTCAACGCAAGTTGAACTGGCTGGCATTCAACTCTCTTTAAGATATTTAAATATGAATCGTTTCGGTTTCCACATCCACCCTAGCGTCTAACTCCCTAAATATTTTTTCCCTTATCTTATTTCAAAATCCCACAGTATTTTGCTTAGTTGCAGTATTGGTGCTTCATTTTTACCCCCAATCTGTTTTTGGTGTTATGTTTTAATATGTGACCCACCGCAGTCTTTGTGTTTACACCAAGCAATCCATTAGACAAAGTCAAGTTAAATGAAATAGGCCAGGCTGCCTGTTTAGTGAAGGAATATTGAGAGCAGTGTTCGTTAAAAAGATTGAGTCAATACACTGGAAAAGGGGTTAAGTCCATGGCCCGCCTGTTAGAAATTGCAGCTTTCAACCCATGGGAAAAATCTGGTTAATCTCATTATGATTCAACTGATTTACATAGAAAGTTTGATGACAGGTCACTCTTTCTTAAAGTTTTCTTCTTTGTCACTCAGCTCAGCTGAATGGCAACTCTTGAACACCAAGATATGCTATGATTACCATGTCTCATTTTATCTTTGTTGCAAGTGATACATTTCTAGTTTTAAGTGGTCAGGTCATTATTTCTTGGGGAAAAAAAGTTTGTGGTAAGGGAAGAATATTTCAAAGGTTGACAGGACAGCTTTAAAACCACCAGTTGCATTTTATGGGTGACTTCCTCAAGTTAGGGTGAAATGTATTTCTTCACATTGGTTTTCGAAGATACATGTTGATGTTTTGGTGATTCTTGAATCTCTGCTTTTTGCTATATTAAGCATTGCTCTCATTGTAAGATTTAAATTAGTGAACACGAGTAATTTTGTAAACTGTTATCTCTAAATACTGAGGTGAGGTCATCGTTTTCATCTATATTTGTGAACGAGCAATATGACAGAGTTTTACCCTCTTGTATATCATTATACAGTAGTGGTGCAATTGCGCTATCATTGACTGAACGGTATTTTATGTGCCTGATCTAATTTTGGTTTACTGTTGGCTACGTTTGGGATAGTTGCAATAAAACGTATTTCTTCCAGTGACTCCAAATGCTTTTCTGCAATTTTAACACTATTGGGCTATCACCTATGTCGTAACCTACGACACGTGGCAGGCTAAGGCCATATTCTGTGAAGCCAAGTATCCTGATAGACTTCCATATCAACAGTATCAATAGACCAGTAGGCTGTGTTCTGGGTCCTGCCAGCCCATTGCTATTACTACTCATTTCCAACATACTGAGTATTACCGATTTGGATATTTATTTCATTATTACCATAGCATATTATGGATAGGTTTCAAAAGATATATTCACCAAAGAGACGTTAATATATCTTCACTTGTAAACTAGAGAGGTCAAGGTTTTATCACAAGTGGACCTCAATCGAGCCTTTTTTACGTGTAACATGTCGTTTGTTTTTGAAAGCAAAACGTGATTTGACCAAAACGTCTGTCACGCTTGCTTCATTGTTGCAACGATGTATCTTAAGCTGCCTATTATCAGAACCCTTTTTCGTCTCTGAAACACACAGAAGTGCACTGCAAACTAAGAAAGTTATACTACATGTACTAAGCATGTAAGTATGTGTAGCTGAGCCAATCAAGCATTTATAGTTACCACTGTGCGTTCGGGTGAATATGTTTTATACTAGACATGATGCAGTTTTGGTGACCCCTAGTAGAGCAACTTCATCCTCTTTCCCTAACAACAGGCAAACCAATCATGTACATGCTTAAAAGCATTCACTGATATTTAACAACCCAATCAAGTTGATATTTTCTACAGCATGTAGTCAATACTTAATCGTCTTCGCAACATGTCGCACGGACAGGTCATTGCATCAGAGTCTTTACGTATTTCTTCACTAATGACATTAAAGATATGGCTTAAACATATTGATAGATGTTTGATTTTATGTGTCTTGGCTGCCAATATTTTGCAACGATGTATGCATGATGCAGATTCAATGGCTCAGTTCAGGTCGCAGGACAAACGTCACCATCCTTCCCCCAATAATAAACGTTGGTTGTTGTATTTGGTGATTCACGTTTTTGACCTACTTTATTCCATTGGGGTAACGTGGCGATGGCATACTAGAGAAAGACTGCATTTTGTTCAGCTTGAAATTTGAGGCACACATACCTCTCTCAAATATATTATCCTTTAGGTGATATGAGAATAGAAAAAGGACAACTGGCCTCTGCAAGTAAAGACCACATAATGTCGCACGCCTGGCACTCAGGAGAGTTAAGTAAACGTTACAACGCACGTTTATCGGGGTTGTAGTGAATGGAGCGATGCTAAAGTAGAACCCAATGCCACGCTTTAAGGTCTATCTCCATAGTTCAAAGAAAAAACAAGTTCCTCATAGCACGTACTAAAACATCTGTTCATTATTATTATTATTATTATTATTATTATTATTATTATTATTATTATTATTATTATTATTATTATTATTATTATTATTATTATTATTATTATTAATATTATTATAGATTTCATACAGAGTGAAAATTGTGTTTCCACACTGCAAAGAGGATGTTATTTTCTTTCCGTTTGGTGTGTTTGTGAGAACTAAATACATTGGCTTTTCTTTAAAATTCCTACAAAAAGTGGGTCTTTGCTGTGCTCCTCAGTAAACTTTGGTTTCAAGAATTAAAGTTTTTATATATAGTTACTACTGCATAACGTTTTTCCTGTTATTTTTGAAGTGTAAAACAAAGGAGAACCACTAACGTCGTACGTCTTGGTCACCATAATACCTTCATGTGCCACACAATCCACACCTCTGGATTTGTTGATGAGACCGTGAGTCAGGTTGTATGGAGATCAGGAATGATGCGCTGGGTAGTCTGGTTCCATATCATTGGCTGCTGCTCATTTTCGATTAATTGTACTTATTTGATCAGCAATTTTCAAAACACAATAAAACTCAGGTATATACAAAATATTGTTAATTGGAATCACTGGTACACTTTGCTGGCCGTGAAATATGTTTATTTTCTTAACAATAATGTGTAACCCTGTGTTGTTATCCAACATACCTGTTAGTGTAATGAAAGAAACTACTGATATTTCTTTGTTGATTAATATTTGTGTATTACATCTCTTGTGTGCAATTTTGGACTTACGTCTTATGGAGCTTATCTCATGTCACACCCAGTGGGGTTGCAGAAGGAGTTTCCTTAGAGAGCTGCAGTCACAGTTGTAAGTAAAAATACAGAGAAAAGTTTCACTATAGTAACAAGAGACATACTCAAACCATACAATACATTTAACATTTAATACATAACCAACAAATATTATGAGGTGATATGATAATTTTCATGACAAAGATGTATAAACAAAGTCGATCATAGTAATAATCATCTTTTTACACAAAATTGTGGCGCCAATGTTGCCACAATTTTGTGATGAAATGAATCACACGAACTCTTAAATTTCTAATTCCAGAGGTAAAAATGTGTATGAGTTCCTTGAAACCGAAACAAAACAGGAAGGTCCATGTTTGGTGTGCTTAGATATTCTCACGTAAAAAAAAAAAGATGCCAGACTGAGCTTACCCGAGTTGACTTTCAGCTGCAGAATGAACTGAGGTAGCACAGCGTTTTTTTAGTATGGTAAATTAATGTTACGTCATCCTACACTGGTGTAGCTCTTTAATACTGGGAATGGGATTAAAAGATGACAGTTCAGGCCGTCAGTGTCTTAGCCTTGAGTACAATTTGTTCGTGACATCAGTTTCGTTGTTAACCATCCAATTTTCTGAGCCCTTATGTCTGTTAACTCTGTCATAGGAAACTGGCAAGTAGCAATGAGCGGACGTTAACGACTCAATTCAAAACAGCTCTGGGCCTTACCATAACAACAATTAGGCCATATCGGCTTTCACATTGTTACCCTTGTGGCTATATATGTGGACATTAGGATAAGTTAAACACAGGAATTACACACTGATTTGCCTGATTTTAAGTTGTATGGATGCACAGTTCTTTATTTTTGTTTCCTTTGTTTTTATTTTCCTTGACTTTGTTCTGTATTGTGCAATCTTAAATTGCTGACAGAGACCTTTTAACGGTTTATGACCGACCCATATGCACAACTGTGCAGCTGATTCAGATAGCTGTTGGCACTGTATTTCTGGTTAATCAAAGAGAAATTCAAGATGATTTGGAAAGGCATATTAAAGCAAAAATGACACCACATCCACACGGTATGTGTACATTTACCTGAACCATTATCTTTAAATGTTGCAACATCAGCCTATGTGAAGCAGCCCCATTATTTGCCGGTTGAGTAAAAGAGCTACTATAAGTTGTGCATGACATTCTTAGGTTGGATGCTTAAGCAATGGGGGAGGGGGCCACAGATGTATAAAAGACAGATTTAGGGAGACCGCAGACTTGAGTAGACCTAACACTGGTCCCGCTAACTCTGGTCATCTTTATTCTTAAACATATGTATATGTGGTCATCAAAATACTGAAAAAAAATGTGCTCACATATATCTGATACTAAGTCGACGGGTTCGCCAAAGATCAAGCCTGCATCTATTAACGCTTAAGGTTGTGGCCATATTTCGACCGCGCGTATAGAACTAGCGACTTTAACCCCTTATAACTTTTCCCGTTTTTGCCATTTCACCCAATTTGGATGGAAGATTTTAGCGTCTCCTGGGGAAAATGCTAAGTGAATTCTGATGTACAATATCGTTAGCAAATTAGTTTCAGATTACCTGCAATCTGTAATTCTCAACATTGTCACTGCTGAAACGTCTATTTACAATACTCAAAAAAAAATACAAAGAAAATAAATAAATAAATAAATAAATAAATAAATAAATAAATAAATAAATAAATAAATAAATAAATAAATGGGATGCCTTATTCTCAAGCCCAAATGGATCTTTTCGATAATTCATTCTCTCCATCAACAGTATACCTTTGAAATGTGCTACCTCCTAATGTCAGAAATTTTGCCATCATTATCAGTTTTTAAAACGAAAATGCTTGCAGACTCTTCTCGATCGAATCCTTTTTAGGAACTCTACAATTTTGGAAACAGATATACTTCTATTTTTCATACCCGCCTTATTTTTTCTCGTGCCTACTGTATACTGTGGCCCACTTAAAACTATAACAAACTATAACACAATTGGATCAAAGTATGCTCCCCTTTTTTACGGCTCTCCAGTTTGTACTTTGTTGGAAAATTTACATTTTTTGACGGTTTATGATTAATTAATTGTTTATTCTCTTTTTTTCTCAAAACATCATTGGTTGATCTAACGTCAGTTTTGCCTGCAACTTCCAACTTCCAGCCGTTGGCTTTTAATGCTTCAAATGTATGTCACGTATTGTCATATCTTCATGTAGTCTCCCAATCTGCAAGAGGGATTAACAGAGGACACTGCCCTTTTTGCAGTTACTTTACCACCTTGTCATATGGAAGTTAAAGTGATTTTTAATAAAATATGTTTAAAACAAGTTCTGCATTTGGTACTGCAAACTTAAAAAAAAAACCTTGTCGTACAAAGGTGGATATTTACAGGCAGCGCTGTGCTTTATGTGAAGAAAGCAAGTTGTGTAATGACATTCAATTTGTGTTGGAGTGTTCAGTAAGAAATTTACACCACTATACAATCGTAGAAATGTTGACATACTAAAGTTTCAGCAACTCATGCAACCCAACCAAAGTGTCAGGGCTATGATGGGTAAATTCACAACTGAAGGCTTTGACCTACTGAAAATAACATGTGGTGCGTGAATCCTATAACTTATAGAATAAACCTTTTTCCTATCACTGCAGTAATATTAACATCTTTACATATGTATAATTTATATAAAGTCGGGAGAACTAAAAGATGATAGGCCTAACAGGTCTCTTTTATTTTTGGCAGAAGTAATAAAATTTGTGTTTTGGGTGGTTAGGCCTATACATTTTGGAAAAGAACTAGTGTCTGCAGTTAATGATGAATATTTCTAAGGTTGAGAGGACCGGTTTAAAACCACCAGTTGCCTTTCATGGGTGACTGCCTGTCTCAAGTCAGGAGTGAAATTGGTTTCTTTACATTGGTATTGGAAGAGAAATGTTGATGCTTTGGCAAGTCTGGAATCTCTTTGCTGTCATTGTTGGGTTTGGAATTAATGAATGTGGATCATGTGTTTCTGTACTATTTGAAAATTACATCGTTGGCTCTGTTGTGCTGTGGGCTTTGTTCTCCGACTCATAGTTATAGTGGAGGTAGAGTATGTTTATAATGTTCCAGGTTCATAAATATCACAAAAACGGTGTAGGCCTACTTTACTATTTTGCTGTAAAATTAGCTGACTGACAAGTCGGGAGAACTAAAAGGTGATAGGCCTAACAGGTCTCTTTTTATTTTTGGCAGAAGTAATGTAATTTGTGTTTTTGGTGGTTAGGCCTATACATTTTGGAAAAGAACTAGTGTCTGCAGTTAATGATGAATATTTCTAAGGTTGAGAGGACCGGTTTAAAACCACCAGTTGCCTTTCATGGGTGACTGCCTGTCTCAAGTCAGGAGTGAAATTGGTTTCTTTACATTGGTATTGGAAGAGAAATGTTGATGCTTTGGCAAGTCTGGAATCTCTTTGCTGTCATTGTTGGGTTTGGAATTAATGAATGTGGATCATGTGTTTCTGTACTATTTAGTGGTAATCAGTTATTCCAGTTTTAATGCAGTTTCTTCTGTACTCACATTATGGCTGCGTATCTCATTTACACCAATAAAAGAAGATGACCTGAAGTTGGGCTAAATCAATGTCAATTTCAAACGTATTGAGCGAAGTTGCCACCAAACGGGACGTTTTATTTAGGTTAAAAAATAATAATGAGAAGAAAAAAAACAAACAAATAATATAACAGCCAGGCAACAGTGGCATTCTTTATAATGTATCAATAGAAAACGACACTAAAAGCTCCATTACGCATTTAAATCTTAAGAATCAAATCATGCATTCCAGCATTAATACGTTTCTCATAGGCATGTTTAAAACATAACAGTAATACTGAAAGTGTTCAGTTATTTACCAATCATATTTCTGTACATATACTGCTTGACGTACTTATTTCGTCATTTATAACATCATGGTTTTGACTGAAATATTTTGATGGATGTGCGATTTGTATGCATGTGGCTTGCCTGCCAATAGTTTGCAACAATGTGGTACTATTGAGACCCAATGCCTCGATTGAGGTTATACGGTAACTGTCACCCTTCAACCATGAACCTTGGTGGTTTGTTTGTTTTTTTTTTTTTTTGTTTTTTTTGTTTTTTGTTTTTTGTTTTTTTTTTTTGTTTTTGTTTTTTGGACGATTGACAATGCTATGGACCCACGGTATTTCATTGCGGTAATATGCCGATGGCGGACCAGAGGTAGGCATGACTTTGTTTAGCTTGGAATTGGAGGTCCACAAATCTATTTCAAAAATGGTATTTTTTGGTCGCATGTGTATAGAACAAAGGACAGCTACCATCTATAATTAAGGAGTTTACAATGCTGAAAGTTGGGAATCTAGCAACGTTTAGGGCCATGATGGTGCACGTTTATTGAGGTTGTGGCAAAAAGGGTGATGGAAAAGCAGAATCATACACCACGTAATTCTTCGCCTGCTTCCACATTTATCATCATCATCATCATCATCATCATCATCATCATCATCATCATCATCATCATCATCATCATCATCATCATCATCATCATCACCACCACCACCATCATCATCATTATTTTTATTACTATTATTATTATTATTATTATTATTATTATTATTATTATTATCATTATTATTGGTCCACGTAATTGGTACATTGCAATTAATTTAGTTTACCCCAATAATATGATTTGCATTTTTCTCCAATATGCGTCACTATGTGGAGGAACGTTTTCTGCGTAATGTTTATTTGTGAGTGTAATCTGATTGCTGCTGATAACTAAGGATCAGGTACACTTACGACTTTAGCGTTAATGCCCCATTCTTTAGCTACGGACATGCTATTTGATTTGGACTGTCATTCCCGGTGATATTTAATTCAGACGACCCATTTGGATACACAAAAACGTGACCATACACTAAGTTATCCTATTTTGACTGAGCCAACAGCTGAAACTTTTTTGTCCCATAATATGTTTTTTGCAATTTGTCTAAACAGCACCTCCATGTAGGAGACTTTGTTTCTAAAAGAACTTCGGATATGAGATATCTAGATTCTGTTGTTAATTTTTTTTTGCCTAGAATAATTATCTTTCCTGAGATCGGCAATGACACTTGTACACACTAACCATATGGACTTCAGCCATTTGTTTGTCTCATGGTTTTTTAGTCTGACATATTGTTAAAATTTCTAGATCATTTATCCGCTTTTCTACATTATGTGGCTTTCGAGGAATTGGCTAAATTGGTTTTGTTTTAGGTTGTGGTATTTATTTTGCAGAATCATTATGGGATACTGTCATAGACATTTCTTTTGTTTCTGTGTTCTGGGAGGACAGCATATGACGAAACACAGGTGTGCACCACAACAAATTATGCATGTAGTTTCTGAAAGAACTCCCTGCTAGGCAGTGAAGAAAAAAGTTAATTGCATTATTGCTCAGGTTAAGCAATTCAAATGTGTTTGTACAAAATTCCACAAGCGATGAAACAAAGTAATAATAGCGGGGCTCAGGTAAGGCAGATGGTGAAACAGAAAGAAGAATACACCATAAGGTAGTCGGAATAAAACAAAGATGATGACCACAACAATGAGCAGTTTTGTCAGGGCAGATTCTCTGGCATCTTTAGGAGTTTTATAGGTCTGTGACTGACCCTCAAGCTGGCTCTTCCGTTCTTCTTGTAAACGTTTCAGCCTCATAAGGAGCAAGGATGTAAAAATACTCCAAAATAAATAAACAAATAAATAAATAAATACATAAATGAATAAATAAATAAATAAATAAATAAATAAATAAATAAATAAATAAATAAATGAAGAAATAAGCGAATAAATGAATAAATGAATAATGAATAAATAAGCGAATAAATGAATAAAGGAATAATGAATAAATGAATGAATCAATGAATCAATAATAAAAATAAATAAAAAGATAAATAAAAAACTAAATAAATAAATAGATAAATAAATAAATAGATAGATAGATAGATAGATAGATAGATAGATAGATAGATAGATAGATAGATAGATAGATAGATAGATAGATAGATAGATAGATACATAAATAAATAAATACAATATTTTTAAAAGAAATTCTGACATAAGGGCACTCATCAAACCATCACAGGCAGCGCATAGGCTTGCAGAATGCAGCGAGAAACCTCCTACGAAAATAAAATTAGAGCCAAAACTTCGAGTTGCTGTTGACATTTTTTTTCATTTATGTAAAAAAAATCTATCTAAATTGATTTGTGTGTTTTCAGTTCACAACGCCAAGATTACAAGTACAAGTTACAAAAACAAGCGTGATAACTTTAAGCGAAAAAATGGACATACCTTGATGGATGAACCCCCACAAGTCCTACACTTACAATAAAAATATATACAATGCTTCCAGTGACAAATCGCCAACTAAAATATGTGACCACGGTGGACATCAGGGGGTTGTGGCCGATGGTGCAGAAACCTCTATGCCGGCAAGAATTCAAGAATATTGGCACAGAATACTGATGGTCGATGGCACACCCATTCAGCACTTTCCAGCACCGACTCTTGCGCATTATTGGCTACTGCTTCGGATAACATGAAAAAGTATAAATTCAGCTTGACAAAAAGGACCAAAAGCATTAGCCCATAAGAGGCACACTGACTTTACTTTGCATCTGCAGAAAACGTTTACTTTCTCCACGTTGCCTACATATCTTGATTAATTCTACTAGTATTACTAGGAGTACTTGAGAGGCCAACTCAGGCATAGATGACATCATTGCTCTATCCATTCGGGTGTAGTTGTGCAGATCAATCTGACAAGCGTGGTCATGAGTCTTCCCAAGGGATGCATATTATAACTTGTGGTGTATCTGGAACACAAGATGCATCGTTCAGATCGACTGAAACACTTATATGCATCGTTAGTTTAATTGTGCAGCAGAAGTATGTGGGTATTATAGTGAAATATATAAAGAATATATATCTTAATTTTCCTGTCCCTATTTTAATGGTTTGCCACCAGAATGTCTATAATAATCAAAAACTGCCAAATTAACCAATGTATATCATATTAATTTTATTTTTTTTTTCAATCACGCATCACCTTTTTGCATTTATTCAAGTATTAGGAAAGTAGAAGAAGTAGTATGGGCAGACATTGCGCTTTGTTTAAATTATTTATACACCCTATTTAACAGAGGTATGGCTTGAATGCAGGGTAATTCGCAATATTGACATTTTCTGGGGTTTTCTTTCTAGTTACTTTATTCGTTCTTTTCTATTCCATTGGGCCAAAATTTGGAGTCTTGTCGGACATTGTGATATCTCGAAAGTTCAAAACAGGTTCGAATGTAACCATAATTATTGGTTAATGCCTTTTAAAGTGAATAATAAAAATGTTGTGGAATATTGGAACAAACAGCTTCATATACTCTATAGTGGCAAAAGCATTAGCTACAAAAATTACATTTCAACCTTAAAAAACAACTGTTATTGACTATTGCATTTCCACTGGATCTTGAACTAGAGTTGTAGCATTTTAGATATGCTAAATAGATATATTCCACGATATAAATCTCGAGTATTTTCAAATATATATATATATATATATATATATATATATATATATATATATATATATATATATATATATATATATATATATATATATATATACAGATGCTCAAACTGCTGTTGAATCCACCTTGTTAGCTTGTTAGTATTGTAATTTATACTTATTTTGGACTAATACTAAATTTTAATCTTGGACATTCCCAAGTTTACTAGATACACATGGCATTGTAAATTATATCTATAAGCTATTGAGCCACGTACGAATATATACTAAAATATTTCCATTTCAAAGTATTCTTTTTGCATGGATTTTTGAACTTGAAGCCCTCGATATCATCAAAGGGAGCTGTGTGGGTAGCCCATATTCAACTGATGCATTCACCCAAATTAAATAACGAGATTACCTCAGTTACACCTTGAACTAAAGTACGCTGAGCATCCCGAAGTCACAGTTAAATTTCAGCTGGCAGTAAATGGACATAAGTAACTCATATAAATAAGATAGCATGTGCCCTAGATTTACCAAGTTTTCACCAAAGTACATCTGTACCACCTTTGAAGTGAATGTAGTGCCTGGCTTTGAAAGATATCCATTATTATAAATCCACAAGTACATTTAGTTTCCTATATTAACGATGCTAACACACATGCTAATTAGCCACCTTATTTCACTTTTTTTTTATAATCAGTAAATGATGGTACCGCCATTTCATATAATTACAGAAGGGATCATATCAAGTTTGGTTTCAGAGACGCATGTAGGAAATATAGCATATGACGTGGCAGAAAACACGAATTTAAGCTACAAACACTCACAGGGTATACCAAAAATGTTGTGTGAATAGCCCATATTCGGCCACTCTTTGCTCATGCAAAATAAGTGCATACATGAAAAAAGGTTCGTTAAGCTTCAACAGCTTGCACGGTGATTAGATAACCAAAGGTAAGTCTAGCTTATCTTTGAGTTCTTGGTATATGAATATGAGATTTTGTGATTTTTCGCTGTTTGTTTTACCTGGTTGGCTTCCCATGCGGCTGGCTCACTTCAAACAGGAATTGTAAGTGGATTAATCACGTGACCTGACGTGTGATAACCTTGACCCTAACAACCAGTGTTTAAATATGGCGGCTGTAAGTGAAGACCGCGTGCATTTGAAATGTTCGTTTTACGGAGAAGTTCACTCGTTCCTTCTCCGTTATACCTGAACCAGAGACAGAAGGACGCAAGTTATAAATGAAATAGTGATCAGATTGGGCACTCTTATCATAATTTTGGGCCTATGGTATGTTAGCACATCCCTGATATACTGCATGTACAGGAACGTGCATGTAGATCCTATCATGCTACATGCACCAAACAAACAAACAAACAAACAAACAAACAAAAAGGTGAAAATATTTTGAACCTTGGCGACACACCTAAGACCTTTCTCCTCCTCATTTTTCTAATCATGACAAAATTCTGCAGTATCCAATCTTTCACGTATAACCAGTAGCTAAGTCACCAGATTGGGAAGGGATCGGCTGAGAAAATATCAGTTGGCCAATGTCTCCAATGGTAATTTTCCAGGGTAGTGCCTATATGCCTTGGTTTGACCAGATACATGTTTTTGCTTGGAGGGGGGTGCTGTTTTTTTTTTTTTTTTTCTCTGTTTTTGTTTTTTGTTTTGTTTTGTTTTTTTTTTTTTTGTTTTTTAATTTTATAGCTAAGTCCTTCAATACAGCATTGTCAATATTGATGAAAGTCAGCATAATAGCCAGCAAATGCAAGACCTAGGATACGTCTGATTTTGGTAAATTATACCTTCTTATTGCTAGCTCAATACCCCCTAAACCTACGGTTTATTTGGGTTAATTAAAATTTCCAAGCACTAAATAATAATTCAAATGGTTGACCGGCATCTATAGGCTTATAGCTTGATGATAATATTCAGCCATTTATATACTTGAAAAGGAAACAAAGAATAAAGCTTTACCAAGTTGTGTTATCTGGTTCGCAAGCTCTCTTTCCGTTAATGTTACACTCTCGGCAATCTGACGTTGGTGTCGTCCTGCTTTTGATTCTGTCTTGGTGTTTGGCATAATTCTTTCCTACTTGACTCTCTAAGTCTGAAAGCGGTGACTAGGGACTATAGAGTTTTTGTGTACAGTATATGAGACGACGAAGAAAGTAAGGTCAATGCCCGCACTGTTTTATTACACTAATTGATGAACGTATGAGGGGCCGGTAATCCACCAATGAGGCTGCTGCTGAGGGTAGAGTCGTATTATTGCTGAACACACAAACCCCAGCCCAGTGAAAAGTTTCGAAGAAATGTCTTACAAATGAAGGGAACCCATTAGTTCCAACAGTATTTGATATGACATAGGTTGTCATGGAAATGGGCAGAAATATATATGATAAAACGCTTTTCAGATTCCACTACCTATAAGTTCATGAAGAGGACATGTATACCTATAAGAAAATATAGGTCGTAACTTGTTATACCACGGGTTGTGGTATGATCCCCGAAGTGTCCTCTATGCCGCAGGTCTATTACGACTCTCCTGCTACTTCAGGCTGTTGGTTGCTATTTATTTTCAAATTGATATTGTCATGAATATTTCCACCCGCAAACATTGTCGAAACGTGACTTGCAGCTAAGCTAGTGATTTGGGGTAGTGCGATGCTTTGAGACAATGGAGTGTGCGTTGACTGTCTAGAAACGGGCATCGGAGACTGCGTTTCTAGTGTCGGTCGAGCGTGTATCATCGGATGAGGGGCAGGTGCTGCACCGTTGAAACAGGCAGTCAATGGTGCGTGGTTAATTTGTTGCGAGGGGAATATCACTGATGACTTTTTGTTGGCGGGAATTCCAATGAGAGGAGTTCTTTATATTTTGCAGATAACGATGTCCATAGACTAAAGCTATTTGGGTGGGGCAAGGCAATTATCAGACAGTTTTTGGATGAGATGTTTCCGCTGAATTTGTCAATTCTCTTTAATCACCATCGATGCCTGCCTATGCTGCTGTACATTTTAAGATGCCGTACAGGGTGCTCTGTCCCGGCACATAGCATTTAAACATGTATCCATTGGAGGCATTTTAATCAATTGCCAAAACACAATGGTGAATCTGGGTGGCATATTGACTTTGGTCTGGCATCACGGTAAATTCAGTATGATTTTACAGGACATATTACTGGCTTTTAAATGCTTCCAAACATTTTTGGAGCAACAGGTCGCACATCTCGGGGATTAGCGCCAGCTCTAGTCTTGGTTTGACGCTCGGTTTATTGGAAGTACCGCCTTCCCGACTCCGAGCACTCCAGCACAATATCACCTCAGCACAAATCGCTGTGTTCCTGTCCAACCCTCATACCAAATATAATGCTATTTCATTGCCATAGTGTTTTTATGATGGCAGTCCAGGTGTCAAGTTCACACTTGCCACGCTGAAACAACAATTCAATGTCATCTTCTGCTTTGTTTGGCTGACTACCATGGCCTTGCGATTTGAGCTGCTTTTGCTTGGATTTCAAAACCTTGCGAGAGTGTTCGAAGCTGAGATCACTGGCCATGAAATAACCATATTGGTGTCTCCGAATATGCCTGCCTGTGGAAGAGACTATGCCTCTCAGACTTGTGGGTTAATAGTGTTCACCATTTCTCTCCCATACGAAAAGTACAAAAAGTGCAAGGTGACGATCCAGCCCAGCCACTTGCAACTCATGAAATGGTACATTAATTCTCAAGTTCTGCTGAAACACACTTTTTTTGAATAATTCCACATCAACACAAGTCTACCGTTTGGTCCTTTCATTCTGCTGCCACCCCCTTTCAGGCCCACCACACTCATCGAAAAAGTAGATTGAACGGCTGGTTATATATCCTAAGAATTGTTAATTAAAATAAATGAATGCAAACTGCACATATTCTAATGCAGCAATTCCTCATCCTCCATAAAAACAACCTTTCCGTAATAATGATGATAGTAAAAAAATAGTGATAATCATCATCATCATCATCATCATCATCATCATCATCATCATCATCATCATCATCATCATCATCATCATCATCATCGTCGTCGTCGTCGTCGTCGTCGTCGTCGCCGCCGCCGCCGTCGTCGTCGTCGTCGTCGTCATCATCATCATCATCATCATCACCATCATCATCATCATCACCATTATTATTAATTTTATTGTAACACGAAAGTAGCTGTTAATTCTCAATTTAGTGTACATCTGTGGGTAAAGTTGGTCTTTGATCGAACACACCCGTACATGTATATTTACAAATAACGTTCGGTGTTAGGTCATTGATCGTAAACTTCACCTATAAAGGTATTACAAATTGGCCTAAGATGTAAGCATCAAAACAGCGATGCAAGATATAAATTCGGTCATTTCAACTCCGTGCAAGTATCGTTTTAAGCGTAAAAGTTGACAAACTTTCCATTGTGTTATCCTTATTTCATAGTCCAGTTTTGAACAAAATTCCCGCACATAAACGTGTTATTATGTCTGAATAGAATAGCTGTCACTAAGACATTTTGCGGAATTGACTATGTATAACTTTGGACCTGAAAACGTAAGTTTCATTTAGAATTGTAGCTGGTCCAATGCTTTTGCTGGAATTTGTTTAAATGAGCTGGGATATGGGGTGGTTAAGCAAACGCGAGGGAGGGAAATATATTTTCCCAAATCACATTAAAGTACAAAGTGTTTCAGACGATCCTGAGCAGTGCTTGTCAGCCTTTAAATCCAGTTGGCTCATGGCACTGCACTTTGTACAAAATTATGGAGACCATTCCTATCTTACATATCATTGTGCATTCATGAGTCAGCTGAAGTTCATTTAATCATACTAATTACAGAAAAATTAGAAAGAATATTCTCAAAAGTAGTCTATAATCAACTTAATGCTAATTTTAAATAAATGATTTACTCCAGGAAAGTGAACACGGGTGTGTGAAATTTCATACTACTGACACCACTGCTTCTGAATGGAGAGATGTATAATTTTTATTCTGTGATATTTTCGTTGGCATATTTCTTGAATTATAAAGGGAGTTTAATGAACAATATAACCGTGTGCCTCACCACCAGTTAAGTATATATACATATATACATACACACCCACACCTATATATATATATATATATATATACTATTTTCAAAATCTGTTCTCTTTATTGAAGCAGAATAGTCTCGCTTAACGTAGATGTTAATATGAGTAGATTCAGCCCACAAAAGTATACAGTTTCAATCAAACATTTAATCTAAAAGCGATGCTCATATTGCCGATTGAGTATTGACGAATGTCATTTACTATGTTTTGCTAAGGTTGTCAGAGAAAACCTGCATTGTTAAAGAATTAAGCTACAATATTGCGGAGCATAATCTGGATTACTTGCAAAGAAAAATTGCTTTGGAACTTGCTCAAAATATATGCCAAAAGAGTAGCACATGGTACAAGTTGGAATGGAATTTTCCTCACATGGAATTTCCTTATCATAATAACTTTGATATTGTTCAATATGTAAAATTCCCCGCACCTGCTAAAAATTCACTTACCTTTGTTCAGTATTTTTGCATATCAAATGGCAAATTGCTTTTACATATAATGTATAATAAGGCTTCTACCTAACATATACTTCTTTCCAATAAGTGGTTATTATGTGCAGCAGTTAATTAAAAGTTTTGGAGATTAGAATAGCATCTTTGTCTATCACACATTTGAAATTATTGAATGTATTTAAGTCACGTGTTCCCTACTTTGCACAGCATTTTTACTCTCTCACAAGGCATGCCATGAATCAGTAATACGGACATATCTGTACGTAATTTGGAGTTGCTGGGTATGACAGTGTCCGATAGAACATCTAGATTTCGGCCGGAAAAAATAAGGAAAGTATCACTAGAAACACAGAAAATGTTTGTATTGTGAGTAGCTCTGTACTTAAAATAACTCTGATCAACAAGGTTTAGGAAATTTATAAACATCTTGAACACAGCGCAATATCTTCCTCTACTACCTCTTCTGCATTTTTGTTAGTTGAATAACAGAAAGGTGATGTGTGAATGAGAGAGATACGCATCTGGTAATTGTGAATTCTTTGTATATAAACTACTGTCTTAGTTAAGTTGCAAAGCAAAATAAGTGTACATATTATGGTCCAATAGACTTTATCCTTTATGTTAAGCTGAATTCATACATGTGCAAACTATCTGACGCAGTAGCCAGTAATACGCAACGGTCGTTGCTGGAGAGTGTCAAATGGGAATGCCTTTGACCATCAATATATATAGCCATGATTTTGGGTGAGTGCCTCTATCCCGGAATTGTCGTTTTTTTTTCCATTTAATTTTTCATAGTGTGACTCACTAGTGTAACAATGCAGGAGGATTTTATTAATGCATTTAAGTCATTTTTTTGTGTTACTTTTCCTTCAAATAAACGATACTGAAATGAATACTTCAATCGCATGGACAATCCTAAATGTGACTGCAACCATGACATATTCATCAGACGCCAATACTACGTTCCAACGATTCTATACAATCTATGATCTGAAATATAATTGGGTGCTTGAGATTGCTGCATACACTACCATTTATACCAAGCCTGTCATTATCGTTATTGGAATTATTTTCAATACACTTTCTATTGTTGTCATAATATCCTCTCCTATGAAAAAGACTACAACGGGTCTCTTTTTCATTGCAATGTCCATTGCAGACAACGTATATCTGGTGGCAGAGTTCCCTGAATATTTAACTCAGTTGGCCTGGTTAAAATTAAACATTTATATTTCGCATGGTGTGTGTGGAGTTATACATGGCATGAGATACTTTGGTCAAATTTACTCCTGTTACCTTACAGTCTGTGTAACAGTGGAACGTTTCCTAACTTTGACATACCCTCTGAAAATTGTCCGTATATCTACACCGTTTAAAACAAAAGTTTTGATTTTGGTAACAGGTTTAGTTTGTGCATCAGTTACAATATTCCCGAATTGGACTATGTCAAAGGTGAAGGGCGTCAACATATGCGCACAAGTAAGGAGAGAAGAGTATGACATTTGGAACATGGTGGTTCTCCGGGTAGGTGGTTTGATCGTTCCGGGTGTGTTGGTGGGAACCTTTACGATGTTGCTCGTTATAAATCTGAAGCGTATGCAAGCAGATCGTAGAAAACAGATTGAAGGGCAGTCGCAGGGCACTCGAACTTCATCAGATGCCAAGGAAGCTGTGCTCACAAAATTGCTCATTGTCGTGGCCGCAGTCTTTGTTTTATTTCGACTACCTTATACTCTTCCTCTTGCAGACCTACGTATATGATATGTCGACACGCATATTCACCTTACACTTACTACTCATAGATGTTTTTGCACTTTTATTTGAACTGCTTTACTTGGTTAATAATGCAATCAATTTTTTTCTTTACAGCTTAGCTGGTAGTTCTTTTAGATATCACATGCGTAAGTTGTTCCGATGCACACCTGTGTCTGGCCGTGCAAAGTCCTCCCAGATGACAGAAACAAAAGAAACGTCCATGACAGTAACTCAACCTTAAAACAGATATAATTAAGTCAATTCATCAAAAGCCACTTTGTAGAAAAGAAGATAAATGATGTTAACTCTGTGTAGGTAAAATAACAATGCGGCAAAATATATTTTAGATCCATATTTTTATGTGTACACTTGTCATTGCCCATAATTTTTCTCAAGAAACAGAATTATTTAAAACAAATAAATAACATCAACATCAAGATATTTCATATCTTAAGCTCTTTCTGAAGCAATATCTCATGCATGGGAATGATCTGTTGACAAATTGCAAAAGCCACATTAAGGGGGACAAAAAGGTTACATTCTTTGGGCTAGTAATATAAGAATAACTTAGCGTATGACTTCTCTTTTACGCATGCCCATATGGATTGACTCGGTTAATAATAATAATAATAATAATAATAATAATAATAATAATAATAATAATAATAATAATGATGATGATGATGACAATGATGACAATGATGATAATAATAATAATAATAATAATAATAATAATAATAATAATAATAATAATAATAATAATAATAATAATAATAATAATTCTTGCATAATACTGACAGACCGGCCGAATGTATACAAGTCTCACATCCACCAAAATGCTTCAGTCATTGTATGCTGTTATAAATGAAGAAATATGTGCGCTATGGAAATATGTAAGATTGCGTGGCATTGAATTTTTTTACCCTTTTTCCTACAACCACAACGAGCGTGCGCAATAATTTTGCTAGACCCTGTTACATTCCTCACATTGCATGGTTGTCAATTAGAGATGCCAGATGTCTATTTTTCGATACACATATGACCAAAAAGTTACATTTTGAAAGAGATTTGTGGACCTCCAATTTCAAGCTAGACAAAGTCACGCCTCCCTGCTGTTTCCATTACCAGGTTACCGCCATGAAATACCATGCGCCCACAACAAAGTCAATCATCAAACATAACTACCAAGGTTCATAATTGAAGAGCAACAGCTACCTTATGGCCCTACTTGAGGTAGTCGATCTCAATAGCAAACACATCGTTGCAAAATACTGACAGATACAGCGCATGAATGCAAGTCTCACATTCAGCAAAATGTTTCAGTCATAGCCACGATGTTGTAAATGAAGCAATATTTAGGTCAAACAGGATATGTAGAGGAACGTAAACTAGTAAATTGATTGCTTTAAGTACTTTTGATATGAGTTAAGTAAGCTTATATGTAACGTTTTAATCCTGAAACTCATGATTTAAAATCTTTAGTTTTAAACATGTAATTGAACCTGTCTCCTGCTTGTTTATTTATACATGTTAAACAACATCCCTGTGGCCTGGTAGTTATGATATTTGTGATTTATTGTCCTAAATATACACAGAGAAAAGGTCTACTTTTCTGACAACTTTCTTAGATATGTTAGAAAATGCGGTTGGTTCAGTTCAACGTTAAGTTCATCTTCCTTTATCAATTTAACCAAGTTACGAGACCATGATACGAGTATAAGAGATTGTGCAACGAAAGTAGAATAATTTATTACCAGTCAAATAAATCATAAGTAAAGGTGAGAAGTAATATAACTGCACTGCTAGAATCACGTTTTCACCATAAGTAAATAGAGTACACACTACACTTCTTTCCAATAGCCCAAAGCCTTCAATTGTGAATCTACACACAAAAGCTGCAACACTTTAGATTGAGTGAATGAGTTGCTGAAACTTTAGCATATCAACATTTCTGTGGTTATATAGTGCTGTACTTGTCTTGCAGAACATTCTAACATTAATTAAACTTGCTATCGTAGTATGAAGTACAGTGCTGCCTGTTACTATCTACCGAAGAATTACTACCTTTTCTTCTGTGTGAGGTGTGTGGTTCAGAATGCAAAACTCCAAGAGAGCTACTTATTATTTTAGTACCATATTAGACTTGAACTTATGAAAACCCTTTCTTTTCCAAGTACCCGTTAAATATTTTGTGACGACGACCTCCCGTCAAAATAAATTTTGATGCTTTTTAATCCTCCATTTGGAAATAGCAGTTACAAGTCATGGGTATATTTTACCCTTCTCGGCGACACTTTGTAGACAATATTTTACATTGAACACGCGTTGTCAAAGCCCTATCATATCTGGCTGCCTCGGCTGTATGTTGTAAAAACTTCTGTCTGAACTACATGCTGTGCGGACTATGAATTTGATTGGTTGCTTTGATATCGGTGAACCCTTGTTACATTGCAAACAATTAGCTTGCCTGTTGTTTGGTTAAAAGGGCCAGTAAGTTGGTCCAATACAGGTTGCCGAAGCTGTACTGTGAGTAAATAAAATATCTTTGCCACAATATGCAGGAGTGATATCTACATGCTTGGTTAGCTCTGCTACGCATGCGTTCGTACTAACGACACATGCAGTAAAGCTCTCTGGATTTACAATACACGCCTGAGTGTTGCAGGCGAAGTGTTATGATAATCACCAGCTTTATATTATATCGCTGTGGCAGCTAAACAAGCATGACAAACACTCTGATCAAGTCATATATTTGGATTCATAAACACGTGACCTATTACACGTTGATACAACTTGCTTGGACTCACTTGTAATGAAATCTTGAACTACTTGCTTCACAAGTGAAAATAGATCAACATCATTTCGGTTGATGTATGTCTTGACACCCTTCTGTAATAAGATTGGGTAAAATAAAAGGCCTATCAAGACACATTTGACTTCTCAGGATATGACCTTAACCGTCCAAAAATATAGCAGTGTATCAGGAATCACGGTTATGCAGTCAGTGGCAGCTCAGGTTTGTGAAAATCAAAATTATAAAAGTTTGAAGTCACTGGAAGCAATATATTTAGAAGTAAAACAAACCTTTGTATTGATAAGCATACATTACCTTTGATTCGTCTCTTGTACCTCGTTTTGTAAACTTACCGCATATACTTCTAGCACAGTGGCACCTTTCATACTTCTACATGATCAGCACGAGCTATGAAGTGTATGTATATTACAGTGCCTCAATTGTCAAAGATGTCTGCGTTAAGAAAATTATGGTATTTCAGTGTCGATGAGTGTATTGTAATTGTATCTCGTTTTCAAGCTTGTTCTGTAGAAAGATCAGCATGTGGTGCCAACTTAAATAGTGTAAGAGAGAGGGCAGCCTTACACGCCTGCTCTTTAAGGTATAAATGCACAGCCATGGGTGTTATATCAACACAATATAATGGTTATCAAGGGGGACAAGGACACAAATCCTCAGTCAGTCTGCGTAAATGTTCGTTTGTTTTCTCTTTGCAAGGTGCAATATGCATTGAGCTAGTACGTTTTTGTTTACCTTTCCCACAGACGGGATGAGTCTCTTAGAATATTAGTTTAAGCACCAATGTGAAACATTTGGCAAAAAACGCTTTGCAACTAATTTCATTTCTAATATTGAGATAAAAATGTAAACGAAGCGAATTCTTACTGTTAAGATGGCACACTTATATCATAGCACCCAGTACAAATTAAGCTAATTAATTATTGGTTGAATATCTTTCCACGTGTTCTTTTTACAGATTCATTTACATGAAAAGTACAAATGTCAAATTGAATTCAGTAAATAAATGGCACTTTAATCTTGGTAGAAGGTCAGAAGAACCCGTAGTACTTCTCGCTTCTGTGCCGGATATGACAAGACCATAATTATTCACATTATAATCGAATTTGCCTCTTTTTTTTTCTTTTTTTTTTTTTTTTTTGTTTTTTTCTTTTTTTTTTTTTTTTCTTTTTTTTTTTTTTTTTTGTTTTTTTGTTTTTTTATTTATTTTTTTTTTTTTTTTTGTTTTTTGTTTTTGTTTTGTTTTGTTTTGTTTTTTTTTTTTTTTTTTTTTTTTTGTTTCTTTCGGATCATGCTGAAACTTGGTGGAAATGTGCTGTGTGGTAGGTGTCAAATATTAGATTAGGTAATATTTGATTGTGTATTAGGGTAAAAGTAAGAAATCTTTTTTCTTTGACGGTGTATGTTTACTATCTTTTTGTGGGCGGTGTATTTGCATTCCTGCTTGTAATTGGATTAACCCAAAGTGCTTTGTGTATAGGTTTCAAATGGTGATTTCACTTAGTGACCTAAGAAGTTGTATAAGAGTTTTTTTTGCCCGTATCAATTTAGTTCGTCATTGTTTATGAGGATGTTGAGTGTGTATTTTGGTTTAAATATACTGTGACAGTTCTCCAAATGCCAAATATGGTCATTTATTCAAGGGTTGCTTAGTGTAATCTATTAGTTTCCCTATATATAGACCGTTTTACGGCGGGTTGCTATTCTTTTTATTTTGGACGCCTATAGTACAAACGAGTCAGAGGTCGGAGATATTTTCAGCGGCGTCTTTGACGCGCTTTTGTATTTTTTATTATGTTCTGGAGGATATAACCTGGGTTTTGTTTTTTGCACCATGTACATAATTGCACCAAAACATATTGGCCAAATGTTGAGAAAATCTATATCTGCTCCTGTATGTATCAGCGACTGACAAGTTTCCTGGCGGAATAACAGAAGATTCACCTAACGAAAGTAAGGTATTTGGCGTAATTGGCCTGAAATCATGAATGTCTGAACTTATCCTAGTTAAAGGACGACTATTTACTATAGCTTCTACCTCACAAAATGTAGTTTGTAAAACTTCATCTGTAAGACGTGATGCAAATGGTAATATGGCTTTAAGCACCCTCTTGATGACTCCTATTAACCTCTCATAATTGCCACCCCAATGAGGAGTGTAAGGAGGAATGAACACAAATTTGATGGCTTTAGATGTAGCATATTGTCTTAATGTGTTCTTCGAATGCAACTTGAAAGCATTCATGAGTTTAGAAGCTCCTTTCCGGAAGTTTCCAGCATTATCAGCATATAATACTTTGATGTTTGGTCTACGAGCTATAAATCTACGGAATGCATTCAAAAAAGAATCTGCATCCAATGAATGCAACATCTCAAGATGAACTGCTCTAGAACTCATACATGTAACAAGAGGGCTGTGTGAACAGCCCGTGCCTCAGCTGATCTTGACATTCATCACACTTGCAGCTCTATGAACTTGGGAAAGGATCAAGGACACCATGTTCTGAGGAAGTCTGACCTTTATAGAAGAACACTTACATGTGCAACATCAAAGTTCAAGAAGTTCTCAAGTTATAATGAAGAGTAAAATTCATGTATGTTGCACTGTGACCCCACAAACGAGGTCAAGGTCATTCATGTACTGTCTCAGCATGACCTTCATACAGAATAATAAACATGTGTAGCTAACTCAAAACAGATCTCAAGTTATCAAGTAAACAGTAAATTTCGTGTCAGTTGTCCTGTGAATTAGCATTAGAATGCCCATTGACTTACATAGTAATCAATAGGAAAGCTGCATCGAACGATAAGTACCCGAATTGAAAATCCTTAAAAATCAGGAATCCAAGGCAGTGCTACCTAGTAAACAACTGTTTGCCCCTTCCACAACAACATATCCATCACATTTCAGCTTAATCTGAGGGACTGTTCTGACAAGTGAAAAATAGCAAAACCATACAAAACATTCCTTAAAAAATTGCAGCGCCACCTGGAGAACAAATTGGGAACTAGGTGTCCCTGGGAGTGTCTATGTACGATATCAAAGCAATTAAGTACGCAGTTTCGGGGAAGATTTTTTTAAGATTTGTCCAAAAAAAAAAAAAAAAAAAAAAATCATTAAAAATCCAAAAATCACTGGAGCATGAACATTTGAACAAAATTGGTAGCAACTCACCCAAAGTACATTGCCACCAAGTTTGAAGTTAATCTGGATGACGGTTTTGGAGAAGAAGTCGAAAATGTGAATTAGCATTAGAATGCCCATTGACTTACATAGTAATCAATAAGAAAGCTGCATTGACCGACAAGTACCAGAATTGAAAAAATCGTTAAAAATTAGGAATCCACAGCATTCCCACATAGTGAACAACTTTGTTTGACCCTTCTACAAAAAACATATCAACCATGTTTCAGCTTAATCTGAGTGACGGTTCTGGAGAAAAAGTCGAAAATAGCTACAACACACAAAAATTCATAAAAAATTAGAAAAAAATTGCAGCTCCACTTGGTGAACAAATTAAGAACTAGGAGTCTCAGGAAGTGTTCGTGTGTGATATCGAAGTGATTGGGTGAGCGATTTCGGAGAAGAAGATTTTTTAAGATTTGCCAAAAAAAAACAAAAAAATTTATTAAAAATCCAAAAATCACTGGACCGTGACCACTTGAAAAAACTTGGTAGAGACCCACCCAAGGCACATTTCCACCAAGTTTGAAGTGAATCTGGCTGACGGTTTTTGAGGAGAAGTCGAAAATGTGAATTGCGGACGACAGACGGACAGACGGACGGACGGACGACGGACCCTCAAAAAACCTCAGCTGACTGACAAGTCAGCTGAGGTAAAAATATACCCATATCTCTTCTTTTGAACTCTGTAAAAGTTTGTAAAATACGGGCCGAAACAATCAATACCAACATGAGTAAAAGCAGGCATATATGGACTGATTTCAGCTGGATGTAAATCAGCCATAAGCTGTGACGAAGGTTTTGCATACAATTTCTTGCATACTACACACTTTTGCAAAACACGGCGAACTGTTCTACGTGCTTTTGTAATCCAGTACTTACTTCGTATCAAACCAAGAGTCCACTCCGTGCCCAAATGAGCATTTTGATGGAAATGCCTAATAATCAACTTTGCTATGGTACTAGAATGTGAGATAAGTATAGGATGATCACCAGTTCTACCTCCCACACGCAAGACGCCATTCTTATCTAAAAATGGATTTAACGAAAGAATGCTACTCGACCTGAAAATAGGTTTGTCTGATGCAAGATTTGATATTTCTTTATCAAATGACATTCTTTGATAATAACGAATGATTATATCATGTGCCTGATCTAAATCACTTACAGCAAGTGACTTTTGCACATCAACATGATTAAGTTTGTACAACACAAACTTACGTAACCAAGCAACAGACTTCAAGATCTTCGACCAGGATGAGAAATATAAACAAATCTTCTCAATCCAACACACAGAAATATTACTTTCTTGTGTACATAAGGATTTGACTTCTGGGTCTGATTGATCAATTTCATATGAATCATGAATTTTGCCCCAAAATTTGGTATATTCACGCAAACATTTCGGGCCACAACAGCACAAATCGAAAACCCCATGACGATCTATAGGAAAAGAACGTGTCAGCAAATCCGCGGGATTCAACGAAGATTCAATATGAAACCAAGACTTAGGATCAGAATGATGACGTATGTAACTCACTTTGTTCTCTACAAAAGTGTGAAAACGTCTGGTTTCGTTCTGAATGTAACCTAAAACTATTTTCGAATCTGTCCAGAAGAAAACAGGAATGTATGGAATACCTAAACCCTGCTTAAACCCAAGAAACAGATCAACAGCGATCTTAGCACTGTGAAGCTTTATACGGGGGACTGACTGGCAATTCGTAATTGGCGCTATAGGAGACTTACTCATAATCAGATGTGAAGTAATTTCACCTGACGTGCTAATACATCTTCCGTATAAAGATGCTCCAAAAGCTTGTTGACTTGAATCGCAATAAATATGACATTCAAAATACCCATCATCAAATTTTGCATCCTTAAAGCAACGTGGGAATGTCATATTCGGCAGACTTTTACACAAAATGTCATACCATGTCAGCCATCTTTGATGTATAACATCTGGAACAGATGCATCCCAATCTATTTTTAGACGGGTACTTTGCTGCAACAATAGCTTTCCACCAACAACAAGGGGAGAAACTAAACCTAGCGGATCATAAATTGAGGCTAAAAAACTAAGCATCAGCCTACGTGTCACTTTTGAAAAGTCTACAGTTTTGACAGTAAATGTAAACTTATCTTGCATGATTAACCACCTGACACCCAGTGTTCTACATTGTGAATCAGATGAGAATTCATACACCTCCTTGGCTCTACTTTCAATAGGAATTTGATTAACTATTTGCTCATCATTCACTGCAAATTTTTATAATCTCAAAACCTCCAAGTTTGAAAACAAATGGAAGCTCAAATATCAATTTACACACTTCTTCCAAAGTGCGAAGTGATTGAGTCAAATCATCAACATACATTGATTGCATGATAGACTTCTTGAATAATGGATCGATCTGTGGATTATCTTATACTATACGCCTTAGCGCGTAGCATGAACTGGATCCTGACCAAATTCCTCCAAAAATATTCACTGTCATCCTTAAAAATATGAGTTTGTCATTCTCATACCAAAGAAAACGGAGAACATCTCTGTCATACTCAGGAATAAGTATTTGGTTACACATTTCCTTGAGGTCACCCTGAACTCCGTAATGATGTAACCTAAACCATAACAAAACATGTAACAGCTTATTCATCAAATCAGGACCTTGTAAAACTCTATCATTCAAAGATCGACCTGCATACTTAGCAGAACAATCAAAGTCTATGCGTAATTTTCCAGGTTTATTTGGATTTATTACGCCATGATGTGGGAGATAAAAAATTCTATCTGACTCATCTATTTCATTTTCTGGTATGATTTCTGCATATTTTGAATCCAACAATTTTGTAATCTCTTGATTATATCTTGACATGAGATCTGTCATTGTCAAACGCCTAATTGATTGTCTAGCCTCTTTTTAGCTACACAAAAATTATTAGGTATTGATTCACTACGATCCTTCCAAGGGATAGGCAGCATATAATGTCCATTCACAATTTGGCATGTACTGTCCCAAAATTCAAGAACTTTCTTATCATCAACAGACAATGAATGTTCTGAAAATGAATCATTTTTGATTTCCCATAATTTATGTATATCATCAATGGGAACACTATTGTTAACAACTGTAGATTCACAATCGTTAACAACAGTTATATTCTCAAATGTTGACGTATCAAATGAATCATAGGAACATTCTGAATGTTTATTTTTGTCATTTACTGACTGTACACAACGGTCACTCGAATGACACATGTCCATTACATCGCATTTGACATGATCATTATTGGCAAATGAATTTGGGTCGCTTTGACCTGGTTTCAAGGAAGCACATATGAAGTTACAAACCACTGTTGAACTACAGGTTTGATTCATTTTTGCTTTACCTTGCAAAGCCCATCCAAGTAAGTATAAAATTGCTACTGGTTGTCCAGGGTTACCCTTTCTGATTTCTAGAGGGGTGATAAGCTCAGTGAAATCATGACCTACAAGTATGTCTAACTTTTGATTGTAAACATTTGGATCAATGTCAAGGTCACGAAGATGTGGATATTCTTCAATCTTAACAGAAGCATTAGCAAGTGGTATACTGTCAACCACCTTAAAACCTGACAAATTCATCTTTTGATCACCTGACAAAGACGAAATTTTGAAATCCACTTCGTTTGATATAGTAGGAGTAGTACCCTGAATTGTTTTCAAAAGATAATGAACATTTGAGCCTTCAAGATTCAAACGATCAACTAAACTCTGAGTAATGAAAGTTGAAGTGCTAAAATTGTCTAATCCTGCATTAACAACTGTATCTTCATTAATGCGCACTTTCAAAACTGGTAGTAAACAACTTTCAATATTTGAAGCACAAGTTGTCAAAACTTGATCGGTATGGATGTAACTTGTGTGTCTGGCTCCGCAAACGAAACATTTATTTTTACTTTGGCATGATTCAGTCGTATGATTACTCCTCAAACATACATTACATAACTCATGTAACTTGACAAATGCTATACGATCTTTTACTGTCATTGACTTGAACTGATCACATTTAGTGATGAGAAATGAGAACCATTACACAACTTGCATGGCGGAAATTGACGTGACCTATTTGAATTTGCATTTGACCCGCTAACTGAAGGCTGTCTAGTAGCAGATGCCGCATTTACTGTACTGACAGAAGGGAAAAAATCTGAAATTGACCCATCTGCAGAAAAGAAATCAGCATAACTACTCATCTCTGATACTTCATCTACTTGAATGTCATGTGAAGTGACTTGCCTAGTTTTTTTATATCTAGACAAACGCGCCTGTTCACCCAGAACCGGGTCACAAAGTTCGTCACTCACAGAATTTACAAATTTGACGAGGTCTTTGAATTTCAAATAATCGCCCTTATCACGTTTGTTCTTATGCTCCATCTTGTACCACCGATTTTGGACAAAATTTGAAAGACGTGAGACTATATCAAAAATGACTATCTGTGTATTCACCTCAGACAGACAATTGATACTTTCAAGAATTTCAAGTGCATTACGTAATTCATTTGACAAAGCTCTGTAATCTTTACTACTTTTCACTGGCTTATTTGAGCGTAAACCACGAATTATTTCTTGAGCCACACGAAAATTACTGCCATAGTTTTCTTTCAAAACTTTCAAAGCAGATTCATAACCTGTGGCACCACCTGTAATCAAACATGAACGAACACTGTCTTTGGCTTCACCTTCAAGATAATTGTACAGACGTGACAGACGTACATCTGGATCTGTTGTACACTTTTCAACTGTAGCTTTAAAAGCTTTGATAAATGTATGGTACTTAATCGGGTCACCATTCAAGTTCTCGAGTTCTAATTTTGGCAAACTTAATAACCCAATTACTGTACTATCAGTACTAGCTGAAGTATGTTTAACATCATGCACTGATGACAACACTCTAAAATAATTGGATTCTACAGCTTCATAATACTGCTCATTCTGCAGCTCGTTACCTTCATCTTCTTCAGCCACTGCAGTATGGCCCGCTGTAAATAATTCAAAAGCTGATTTGAATTCTTTTATCAACCCTGAAATTTCATCCAACTTATCATGTTCAGCCACACGCGTGGGTATTTTATTACTCAACTTGGTAAGTTTTGATTTACTCGTCTTGCGAGCAGTCTTAAGCTCGGGCAAGGACATGATGTAACACACCCAGGTCAAACTGACCAAAAACAGCACTATATACCTGTACATGTACACGTGTCAAACTGCTTCACTGTGTGCTGAAAGAAAGACTATATTTCTGTGTACAATATTTGCGACAAATGGATATCAATGGCAAACAATATACAAATATGGATAATTGAATTGCTGAACTATATATGTGTGGGCTACAGTATAATATGTATATGTGAAGAGTCTTCTATCTTCATATATCAGCTGTGGAGAAAAAGTTAGTACCACACTACCTTATTCGCCATGAAAAAAAATAAAGAATAAAAAAAATGTAGTCTGCGACGAACTGGAACCGCTGTACCGAGAAAAAATTACATTCCCGGAATACAGAAGAAATGTCTACTTGATAAGTCCAAGAAAAAAAGGAAAATTCTTCTGCTACCACAGGCAACACGAACAGTACTTGAATATAGGTATACTCCTGCTCGAAGCACAGAAACCACACGTGCCGGACACAGTCAAACTCAGGTACGTCGCAAAACAACACTCTCACAGGACAGCACAAGGAATGCAGTCACAAACGGATTATCCAGACCGGCACACACCATTGTCGTCGGTACACCGCCTGACAAATATGATGAAACAAATTCCAGCTGAAACAGGTAAACCACTCCTCTCTCCGTGATATATACCAATGAAGCTTTTCCTTGTATATTTTTGTGACATCTGTAGCACAGGACAGAACATGGGACAAACACAGGTGTTTCTCTGACGGTGGAACTTTTATTTTCTCCCTGATGAGATGCACATGGTAACACGAGGTATACGCCGACAAAATACACGTGTAGACAAACCGATGGACTCAGCCCCTGAGCCTCTTTAAATATCCATATTAATCTCCAATCATGTTATATATATATATATATATATATATCCTCAGACAACGTGTGGACACATTGTTTCACGTGTCCACACGTTGTCTGAGGATATATATATAACATGATTGGAGATTAATCAGCTAAATACGTGAAGTTTTGCTTGTAATGCAGAACTTCATATCAAAGAAGAATACCTGTCAAATAAACCATAATTACCAATTTTGCATAGTACAGGTTCAGGTAAGAACAATTTGACTTACCCCTGAACCAATATGTACCCTTTCTAGCTGGACAGATTATCCTAGTTAAACCATCAACCAATGTTGAACCGAAGTGGAAACAAGCTGGGGCATTATATTCAGTGACAGTGATTGTCAAATGAACAGTTGCAGCTAGACCACCTGTATAAACCCAGGGAAATCCTAACAAGGATTGCAACAATGTAGATCCCGCACCAGAGATGTAAAACAAACTCCATGATCACACCTACTCCTCAAACAATTAAGATCTTTTTAACTGCCAACCCTGAGTCAATGTGTCAACTGAATGTGTCAGGTTTGTGACATTTGAGAAAATACTGTCAATTTTGAGTATTTTTTTTAATATTGAGTAAATGTGCATTTAGGCATATCAGAAAAGAATGAAAGTCATTAGCATTTATGCCAAAAACATGCTATCAAAACATTTTTTCCTAACAGGATTTTGAGTACAATTAGGCACACATGTAACTGTCGTAGGCCGTTTCTTGGTACCTGTAGCCCCTGGGTGTTTACGTAACAGAAAACATGTTAGCCTAAAATGTCTGATAGTGAATATTAAAACGGAAAGATGCCAAAAGATAAAGTTAAATAGCAAAACAGAGAAGTCTAAAAACTGTAAATTATTGTGGCCAAACTTTCTAATAGTCTTTGGATATCAACAGTAGAATTATAGGGCAAGTCAGAAAAGAATGAAAGTCTTTTGTATTTATGTCAAGAGAAAGCAATGAAAATAATTACCAGATATCAAGTACAATCAGGTAAGCTTGTAACTTTCGTAGGCTGGTTCTTGCTACCTGTAGCCCCTGGGGGTTTACCTAACAGAAAACAAGCTGGCCTAAAATGTGTGAAAGGTGAACATTTAAAAATAATGATGTCAAAAGATAAAATTAAGTAGCAAAACAGGCAAGTCTAAAATCTCTAAAATTATTGAAGTCAAATTTTCTAACTATCTCGGGATATTTACAGCAACATTTGTAGAAATATTTGATCGAAAGTACATCTTTGAATCCTCTTGACTCAAGTTTATTGTAAATAAATTTGGTTCTTGATGCAAAGTCCTGAAATTTAGAACAAATACGACCAAATCTCAAAATCTGTGACAAAAATGTATTATACTCAATAATATTCGAAATATTACTGTCCCGGAAAGGATAGTTAACTACTTCAAAGTTAAACTTATCTATTTTGTGATAGATTTAATACGCAACCTGTCATTAGTGACCTGAATATCCAAGTCCAAAAACACATCTCTGAAACCATCTGAATTGTTACCCTCAAAAAGGATATCTTTTGAGTAAATTTCCTTAGCAATTTCACTGAAATTTTGTACATTTACACAAGCAATGTCATCAATATATCTTGCGTTGTTTGATAAATTTGTAGCCATTTGAAAGTCCTTTTTCATCAAATTATCCAAACACTTGAATTAAAGCCAGGTTAAATACACATCTGCCAGTAAAGGGGAACAGTTGCTACCCATTGGAAGGCCTTTAAATTGTTGAAAAACCAATGGTCCGCATTAAACAAACGTATTACCCAAAAGAAATTTTATAGCATCTATAAAAGTTTCAACAGTGTAGAATTTAACATTACTTTTTGAATATTTATTGTGTGACCAATATGTTCTCTTTGTATATGAATACATTAATGTATGCTTTACCATTATGTTTAAGTATTTGCTTATTAATTCTGAAAGAAAACTTTTGACTTCATCTATGGATAGATTTGTGTATAGTGTAGAAAAATAAAAATATTTGATATTTTTTGCTTTTACATCTTTGATTTTGGATTCAAACTTGGAAGAATTGCTAATACCCCAAAATCAATTTATTTCGCAGTTTCTAGAAATTGCATTACAGTATTTACGAAAATGATTCCTAATTGCAGTCAAATACAATGTTACTTCTTTTGACAATTGTTTTGTTGTACATTTTGAGGCACCGGCGATATATCTGGATTTAAAAGGGTTTTTATGTAATTTGGGTATCCAGAACAAAAGTTGAATAGAGGAGTCCACTTCAGATATCAAAACACCTTTTCATCTCATCTTTATGAGTATCTTTCAAATTATCAATGGATTGTTTGTGTAATGTATAAACGTCATTTCCTCTTATGTCTGAAATATTGTTTATACCAAGTTCTTTTTTTTTCAAAACATCCAGATAACATTTTTTGTAGATGATCCCAAAATTGTTTCCTGTCTTATCTATGTTAGTGACTACAAATGTTTCTTGTAATTCTTTTAATGGTTTTGAAACTTCAGGTTGTTTTAGATTAACCGTATTGAAATTCTTAATGATGGATTTGTAACGATAAATTCTATTTCTAAAGACTGGTTTCAAGTTTGATAACCATCCTTCAAATTTCTGAAATTCATTTTTTTTCTTTCTTTGTCCATTTCATACAGTAGGAATCAAATGCATCACATGTATCCTGAAAAATGTTCAACTTGGGACACATCCGATATTTTGTTCATTTTTTCATAATTTCTTTTAAACTTGAATTATGTATAATATCCAAAAACCTGTAAATACATGTTTGTGATATGCATCAACAAAATTAGAATATTTACTGTTAGACATACAGTCACAATTTTGATTCGCTGCGATATCTTCAAGAGTAATTGAAGCCAGAAATTTCTTGTAATTCATGATACTTTGTCCAATATTATTGCCATATTTATAGGGAATGATGGGAGATATTTTATTTTGCACTCCTTGGGAATCCTGTTACGAAAAAATTTCAGTTTGAAAAGGGACTGAATGTTTAGTGAATCAATAATTTTGTGTTTGAAAGGAATGCTGCAAAACATTTGATCTAATTTTTTCTTATTAGAATCTGGTTTCCGAATAGTTATTGTGCAAGCGTATACAATTTCACTAAATTGTTGCGGGTGTGTGTTCTGAATCAGTAACACCCAAATATTCATTAATTTTTGTTATGTCTCGAAATGATAGTGCTTTAAGAGCTGTATGTAAGTGATCAATGCCATTGGAGATTTGTATATATATATATATATATATATATATATATATATATATATATATATATATATATATATATATATATATATATATATATATATATATATATATATACATATATTTACACATATATATGTGTGTGTGTGTGTGTGTCTGTGTGAATGAAATCATGGGACCCAGCAATTGTTTTGCTGAGTGTTCCTGTGTCTATGTGCAACATAGAGTCAACCAAATAAAATTAATGCAACTAGTCATATAATCTATGGTACAGTAATACCCCCACTTTACAGCAAAGTGATTTGTGCACATACTGGAAAACCAGTATTCCTTTAGCTTTTAATCGTGGCTGTACCCAGAGTTGAATTGTGGCGTTAAATTCAGTAGGGCTTCAGTTTTGACCCAGACATGTGCAAACCAACATGCCTGTTGACATGGTATGGGCTTAACTCCAGAGCCACTGTAGGTCTTCTTCCTCTACACCGCTCTGAAGAAATCCACCAACAGCATTAGGGCGGTCTCGTCGAATATTCGCATGGTAGCCAGGTAAAGTAAGATCGTCAGTAGCAGAATTTGGAGAAAGGAAAGTTTCTGAAAAGGAGATTATGTCGAATTCAGAGGCAAGATCTGTACGAATGCACCACAATTTATCTGCAGACAAACTACGAATATTGGAGTGACAGAAAAAAAGTTACATTAATGTTATCCAGGGCCCGGATTCAGGTAAACATCACCAGCTAAAAGTATTAATAAGGGACTCAGGGCTATGATATTAACAATTCGTACGTGGCGCCGGCAAGAAGTAATGCATAGAAAATAAAACAGAAATATATTCTTCTTTCAACCTGGCAAATTCAAATTCAGCATAATTACTGTAAGAAGGAGGTAAGCAAACATGTAACAGCAGAGGTTCACAATTGGAACAAATCGCTCTTGGAGCATAAGTTCAGGATCACAAGTGTCAATAGTGTAAGAAAAAATAAAGGGTCCCACATAATATAATATAGATATTTGCACATCACCCTGGACGTGTAACAAACTATTTCCAATATGACATTCAATTTGATACCCCGCGTCAGCTCGAAACACAAGAGATACAAAAGCACAACATTTACTATGAGCATTATTTTAACCTGCAATATATAAACACCTTGAATATAGCAGAGGAAACATTATAAACAATGTCACACTTTTCAGCGTAGAACCAATGAATGACACAAAACGCATACGTAGTTACTGGAATCTACACAAACACCGCTCCATTGCTTAAACATGAAAAGAAGCGTAACTTCTTGACATGAAGTGTTTCGCAGTCGACGCAGAGGTGAACAACATTTGCCGAGTAGATAGACAAACTGACCAGAGCACCATGTCAAAATGAGAGTAGAAATTGTTTGATATATTTATGTTACCCTATACACAAGATTTAGATATACTTATAGCATATGGACAGGAAATATGCGTGTAGATTGAAGCACAAACATCATATTCAGTCTGTAAGCAGTGTGTAAACCTCTGACATGATCATGAATTTGAAATATAAAAAGGCGCCAACTCAAACACACCTGTTTGTATCCACGCGGATTGTGCAAAAGACTTTATGACTAGCAGATAAACTGAAAAACATTTTTACTCCATTGTTTGGTCAAAAACCAAGCAGATCCCCCTAAAGTGCAATTTCAGTAAAACCGAGACTTCAAAAGAGGACACCCCAACACATAAAAGTGACACATATGA
>CAXHWN010001384.1:445035-535035 GCA_964020975.1 Hermodice carunculata
GTCACTCCTGCTTTCGCAACAATATTGAAAATTTGGAAGATCTATTGAATGTTTCGATGTCCCATTTTATACTCTTGTCATGAAGCTGAAGGTATAAAAAAGCTGATCATGGAAGTATCGGGATGTGCCTGCAAGATTGCTTCAAGTTATGCATCGACGACGTGGTTTTCTAGTTGCTCGTATAATATACTTTGTCCGTGTTTCATCCTAGCATATACAGTGGTTGGTTGCGCAAACATTGTATGACAAGAATGGCAAATTTCTTTCTTCCATCATTTCTCTTTTTCTTCCCCTCTTTTTCCTTTTAGACTATGATTCTTATTCATCTTACTCCCGCTCGTCCTTCTTCTTCTTCTTCTTCTTCTTCTTCTTCTTCTTCTTCTTCTTCTTCTTCTTCTTCTTCTTCTTCTTCTTCTTCTTCTTCTTCTTCTTCTTCTTCTTCTTCTTCTTCTTCTTCTTCTTCTTCTTCTTCTTCTTCTTCTTCTTCTTCTTCTTCTTCATCTTCTTCTTCTTCATCTTCTTCTTCTTCTTCTTCTTCTTCTTCTTCATCTTCTTCTTCTTTTTCTTCTTCTTCTTCCTCTTCTTCTTCTTCTTCTTCTCCTTCTTCCTCTTCTTCTTCTTCTTCTTCTTCTCCTTCTTCCTCTTCTTTTTCTTCTTCTTCTCTTCTCTTCTTCTTCTTCTTCTTCTTCTCCTTCTTCTCCTTCTTCTCCTTCTTCTCCTTCTTCTCCTTCTTCTTCTTCTTTTTCTTCTTCTTCTTCTTCTTCTTCTTCTTCTTCTTCTTCTTCTTCTTCTTTTTCTTCTTCTTCTCTTCTCTTCTTCTTCTTCTTCTTCTTCTTCTTCTTCTTCTTCTTCTTCTTCTTCTTCTTCGGCATCCTCTTCTTTCCCTCTAAATTATTTTCCCATCGTGTCCTTTTCCCCCTCTTGCCGTCCTGCTTCTTTTTCAGACAATGATCTTCCAATAGAAAAAAGGCTGCATGTTGTTGCGTGTCCTTTTAATTTGTCTTTTTCTTAAATTTATGTTTAATTTCGTGTACGTGATGGTACATTAATTGCCAGAGTTGATACGTTTTAAACTTTACATGGAAACAGTTATGAAGACAAACAGACGGACTAGATCAACAGTGCCTGGCATTTCTGTGTTTTAAGGGGCACTACGTTGTTGCTGAAATTTTCGTTTTCGTTTTTTATTTTCACTTTTTTGTCATCATGACCTTTTTCTCAATCTGATGACTGCTGACAAAGTGCCTGCATTTTAAATTTCACAACTTTGGGAAAAATGAAATGTGTACTACAGGTTTGATCACATCATATTTGAAAGGAGATGAACTGTTCAGTATAACTGAAGTGTAAAGGTGGATGATTATGTTTATCTCACCTATGAAATGACTACTTATATTAAAGGTGAACTACTGTGACTGTAAATGGTGCAGGAGCAGGAAGAAAAATCCATATGGGACTTTCGGTCGCTGTATTAGGATACCAAAGAAACAATGAAGGGGATCTTGACCACATGGATCACTTTGGGGTCAAAGTTTAAAAATTTATTAGTTGAGTCTTTGACAAAAAGGGAAACGGAATCATGTATGCATTGCAAGAGGTTGTAAGTTATCAATTTAAATAACATACAGCTTTCTATGACCTTTCCGTCATCTTGACAAACACCAACCTCGAGACCTGCATATGTGAGGAATGCTGAGCGTCAGAGGGCTTGTCAGGTTAGCAATGGACTGCGACCATGGTAAGAACGAGGCTCAGGATTTGTGTAGTGCTCTTGGCCCTAGACAAGGGAGTAATATAATGTAAAAGCTGCATCTTAGTTAGCATTCAGTGCAACGAGCTGTACACCTTTTCAGGTCTACGAAGACTTTCACTTTAACCCTGTTAACTCCTTCGTGCTCCTAGTGTAAATTTTGTTAGGAAAATAACAAGCTATTAAGATGTACCTTGTGTATTTGCCCCCTTTGTTGAGGGTATTTTATACAGAGATGTGAAGTATTTCTAGTCTAATTTTTCATGTTTGAAATTACAGCCAACTGTCCTGTGAAAAAAATAATAAAATGATCTTTCTGCTTAAACACCTGGAGATATTATACAATAACAGTAACGTACGGTAGTTGGCCTCCACTGAATGTATGATACCTACCCTGCATGGGTGATGAACCAATATCAAAATCGGTAGTTCTATTGGAGCTGATAGAGTGTCATTGTCATTAGCGGATACCAAGAAGGGAAACACAATTGAGCTTGATTGCAATATATGATGTTTTTTTGACGATAAATATAAAAGGGGCCTTTTGGATGGATTTTTTGGAAAAATAAAGGAGTCTTTCTGAGCAGCAAATGTTTCTAAAACAATAATATTGGACATGTAATTTTACCACAAAATGTTACACTGATGCATGTTTATTTCAATCATTACCCTTGCTGTCCCGCGTGGAACAGAAGGCGAGCTAGATTATTTCCTCTTGCCTTCCAAAAGTGGATGATACTCTTCTGTCTTTTTATTACAGTTTATAAGTCCCTTTAATATCATAATTAGACTGTTCCAAAACCAGTTGCCGAATATCTACTGGAACCACTGCCCATTAACGCAGCTCTTCAGGTGAGGAAGTAGTCGTTTCCTGATTTTCATATATTTTTTCTCTTCAATTTCCAAAATTTGCATGGTCAGTGAGTGCCTGGCAAAGTCAGTCAAGCCACCTCTTAATGAGCAATCACATCTTGCAAATACTACTTAAATGCGGAGTATAATATCAAATTGATTGGCATGTGTGATATAAATTGTCCTTTAGCGTGATTTCAGCGCAAATACCAGATTTACAATGGTTTGCATGGAAATTGTTTGTTTTGTCCTGTGACATTCCAAATTATGTAGCAAATTCTGCAGAGCAAAAGTATTTTGTCTATCCCCCATCACTTTGAAACGTAAACAAATTGACTGTCAAATGTTGATATTCGGAATCAAGTTTTAATAATACAGTATAACAAACCGTTTCGGAAAAAATAAAATGCAAGATTACACAAAAGGAAATTACTGGGTGGGTTTCACAATAATAATTAACAAACGACAGAAGTAAGAGACGTTCAAAACCAATTGCGACCAAAGAAATTAATTGTCAATACGTTGCTATAGCGATTTACTGAAATTTAAGAGTATGAACATAGATTCATATTTGCATTAGAGACCCTCATAAATGTCCCATTGCTTGCAGTATTTTTTTTTTCTTTTTCAAAATATTTGATTTTTTGTGGTATCTTCCGTCTTTAGATTTTAACGTGTGTGTTAGTGTGCTCAAAAATCATTCGTCTGAAAAGGGAGGGAACCTTTGCTTGTCATTTGTAATTTTAAAAAGTGAAGTTACGTCATTTACACATTAAAAAACTGTATTGTCCCTTTCATTGCCACTTTTGATGCCCAAGTTTGTGTGACTGTGCACTGTTTGTCTATAACTTCATTTTGCTTGTGCAGAAAGAAGCAGTTCTACACACCTGTAGGAACTGCGGCACGCGTTTTATAAAGTGTCTGAACCCATGAGTTGTGAGGTCTGGGCATCTGATATCAGTACGGTTTTCTTTATATAAGTTTTTCATAACCGCGCATAGGTCGGTCTTTGAGTCCAAGCCGCATCGCTAGCATCCTGTGAGAATGGCTGGGACGAATGGGAACCATACAGGCGTGATGACTGGATGGGAGCAGTGGTTACCCGTACAGCACTTATCCGAGAATGACGTACACGTATTACAAGCAGCGCAGACATAGCAACACCCTGATTTGTACTGACATACTTTGTAGACAAATGATGGGCTAACCCTGTCAGTATAAAATTATTGACTCAAAGAATGATTCAGCTATGCACAAAATTCCCGTAATTATGTCTGTGTGCCAACACAGACATGTTGCTTTTCTAAGAATTCTTTCTTTCGTTCTTTTTTGTTTCTTTCTTTTTTCATTCTTTCTTTCTTTCTTTTTTCCCTGGCAAATTTGTTCGACATTTCATTTGACAAGTATTATACATAGAAACTCAAAACTTGGCACAATTATACTTCTATCAATGAATTCTTGCCTTTCATATTGAAAAGTCGTGCTTTTCAAAATTATGCAAATGATGGCTAAATAAAATTTAAATCTTTAATACCCCATACACTATTGTAGATGTGGTTCCGAGTGAATAGGAGTTCGATCATTGCAAGACAAAGTTCTTCTGAAATGTCAAGGTTATGCCAAGGTCAAAGCTCAATTTTAGGTCAAAATGTCATTTTAAAAGTCAAGGTTCACTGCCGGTAGAGATCATCTCAAAGTCAAAGCTCATTTTAAGGTCAAAGGGTACTTTCGACAGTAGCTTTCTTCTACTCATAACTTGGTCAACGTTTATCCAATGTTGATCATATTGGTCTCAAATTGTGCGCAATGTAACAGCACATTATTGAACTGCCTTCATATGATGAAATTTACGTCCAATGAACGGTCCAATCAAACACTGCTTTCAGCGCACGTATTGAATCGATTGCAGTAAAGGGAGACTCTACTTTACCCCGTCTTTTGAATCGATTGCAGTAAAGGGATATTCCATTTTACCCCGTCACATACAACAATTCAGTTCTTTCTTTGGTTTAAACGTGCAATACATTTCCCTATATACTTTGTCCTCTGTGCCCTTCCCGTCACCCAAGCACCTTTTCCCAGAACACCTCCCTCTCTAGGTTTTAATCTAGACATCACTAGCTATTATACTTTTAAAGGTATTCAAGATTCAAAATTTCAAATACCCGTAATTTGCATAGTTGTTAACATCTTCATTCCGCTGCATAAAAAGACAAAGCTCCTTGAACAGAGGTTCAATTATGCCAAGTTTAACGTATCTATGTGAAATAGTGTCAGAGAAAAGTGTCGGAAAAAATCACTGGGAAAGAAAGAAAGGAAGAAAGAAAGAAACAGACCGAAAAAAGAAAGAAAGAAGAAAGAAAGAAAGGAAGAAAGAAAGAAAAGAGAAAGAAAGAAAGAAAGAAAGAAAGAAAGAAAGAAAGAAAGAAAGAAAGAAAGAAAGAAAGAAAGAAAGAAAGAAAGAAACAGAAGTGTTTGTTGACACACACACTTTGACAAGTGGGCGTGGGATAACGCTAACGAAACGTGATGTGTGGACACTTGTGTGGATATGGGTATGTCGCACACCAAAAGTAGGACACCATATGGAACCACATATTTAGTAAATACGGGCGTGAAGACTTCTTCAGACAGTAATGGATATACCAATATTTGCTCACTGGAACCTTGATTTCATCATAATAAATGCTAGTCGCAGCCTTATTTCCTTCACTGCAGGTAATACATGTACAGACTAGAAAATTTGATTTGCTTGTTGGCAAATCAGTCTGGGTACCTGGACAAACTGCAGTGCAATGTATGCAGCTATGACATAAGCTCCAAATGTGTAATGGCACATAAACAGTATGGCCAAATTGGTGAAACGTGTTGCAGGATGATATAAGGTGACATGTCTAGCTTTGACTTTTCAGGGTCACTCTAGATCAAAAAAGACAACATCAGATGAAAGCTTATATGTCATTTCCTACTATGCTCAATAGTAACTATGGCCCCAAAGTGCACCGTTTTCCATATACAGAGATTCTAATGGTGTGTGGCCTTGCTTTGACCTTTCAAGGTCACTCAAGGTCAAAAGGACAGCACCACATGAAAGCCTATATATCATTTCCTATTCATGTTTAATAGTAACTATGGCCCTAAAGTTCACCGTTTTCCACATACAACTATTTACGTGGTGTGTGACCTTGATTTGACCTTTAAATGTCACTCAAGGTCAAAAAAGACAGCACCAGGTAAAAACCCATATGCACAAACCTGTATATTGATGTTGGATTGACATCTCTATCTGTAATAATTTTGAAGATATTCAAGATTTAAATTTTTTGTTTTCACCTAATTTGCATAAACTCAAATCCTACAATTTGGGTTCATGGTTTTTTTGGATGAGTCTATAGTAGAAACCTATATGCAGAAGTCAAAATTGCATCTCTATCTATAATATTTTTGAAGATATTCAAGATCTAAATTTCAGGTAATCATCTAATTTGCATAAATTCAACTGATACAAGCTTGGTTCATGGTTCATTGGATGCACCTCTATCATTAACCTATATGTTGAATTAGAATGGCATATCTATCTATTATAGTGTTGAAGATATTTAAGATTTAAATTTTCATAGTGGATTAATTAGCATAATCTTAATTATAACAACCTTTATTTACTGTTCATTAGATTGGCAGATGTCACAAACCTATATGCCGAACTTTAAATTCTGCATGTATCTATAACAGGTGTAAAGATATGAACCTTTTAAAATCTTAATTGCCCCTAATTAGCAGAAAGAAAGAAAGAAAGAAAGAAAGAAAGAAAGAAAGAAAGAAAGAAAGAAAGAAAGAAAGAAAGAAAGAAAGAAAGAAAGAAAGAAAGAAAGAAAGAAAGAAAGAAAGAAAGAAAGAAAGAAAAGTGTTTGTTGACACACACACTTTAACCAGGGGGCGTGGGATAGCACTAACGAAACTTGATGTGTGGACACGTGTCTGGATATGGGTATGTCGCACACCAAAATTAAGACACCATATGGAACCACTTATTTAATAAATACGGGCGTGAAGACTTCTTCAGACAGTAATGTCTGTACCAATATTTGCTAACTGGAACCTTGATTTCATCATAGTAAATGCTAGTCGCAGCCTTATTTCCTTCACTGCAGGTAATACATGTACAGACTAGAAAATTTGATTTGCTTGTTAGCAAATCAGTCTGGGTACCTGGAGAAACTGCAGTGCAGTGTATGCAGCTGTGACATAAGCTCCAAATGTGTAATGGCAAGTTAACAGTATGGCCAAGTTGGTGAAAAGTGTTGCAGGATGATATAAGGTGACATGTCTGGCTTTGACCTTTCAGGGTCACTCTAGATCAAAAAAGACAACATCAGATGAAAGCTTATATGTCATTTCCTACTATGCTCAATAGTAACTATGGCCCCAAAGTGCACCGTTTTCCATATACAGAGATTCTAATGGTGTGTGGCCTTGCTTTGACCTTTCAAGGTCACTCAAGGTCAAAAGGACAGCACCACATGAAAGCCTATATATCATTTCTTATTCATATTTAATAATAACTATGGCCCTAAAGTGCACCGTTTTCCACATACAAAGATTTACATGGTGTGTGACCTTGATTTGACCTTTCAAGGTCACTCAAGGTCAAAAAGGTCAGCACCAGGTAAAAACCCATATGCACAAACCTGTATATTGGTGTTGGAATGACATCTCTATCTGTAATAATTTTGAAGATATTCAAGATTTAAATTTTGTGTATTCACCTAATTTGCATAAATTCAAATCCTACAATTTGGGTTCATGGTTCATTAGATAAGCCTATAGTAAAAACCTATATGCAGAAGTCAAAATCGCATCTCTATCTATAATATTTTTGAAGAAATTCAAGATTTAAGTTTCAGGTAATCATCTATTTTGCACAAATTCAACTGATACAAGCTTGGTTCATGGTTCATTGGATGCACCTCTATCATTAACCTGTATGTTGAATTAGAATGGCATCTCTATCTATTATAGTGTTGAAGATATTCAAGATTTAAATGTTCAAAGTGGATTAATTAGCATAATTTAAATTATAACAACTTTTTTTTACTGTCCATTAGATTGGCAGATGTCACAAACCTATATGCCGAACTTTAAATTTTGCATCTATCTATAATAGGTGTCAAGATATGGACCTTTTAAAATTTTAATTGCCCCTAATTAGCAGAAAGAAAGAAAGAAAGAAAGAAAGAAGAAAGGAAGAAAGGAAGGAAGGAAAGAAAGAAAGAAAGAAAGAAAGAAAGAAAGAAAGAAAGAAAGAAAGAAAGAAAGAAAGAAAGAAAGAAAGAAAGAAAGAAAGAAAGAAAGAAAGAAAGAAAGAAAGAAAGAAAGAAAGAAAGAAAGAAAGAAAGCACGAATTCTTGGAAGAAAAATGACTGGGTTGGCACCCAGACATAATAACATACACCTCCGATCGTGAATGTAAGAACAAGGGACAGCAAATTGGGATGCGGATACTTTTTGAGATGCAGCATGTAAAAAAAACATAGGGCTCCGAACGAGAACTCACTATGTCTTGTCCATGTGTTATTCTTGCTGACAAAAGCTAATTCTTTAAAAAAGCCCTAAATTTCACACTTGAACACAAAAACACTGTGATAAACAGACTGTCAGAACGTTTCATGCAGCGCAATTAAAGTTAGGATTCAATTTGAAAAATTACTAGATTATTGTCAGTATGGTAAGCAAAAAAAACACCAGCTTCATTTTGAATAAGTAAATTCAGCTGAGGTGAGTTGAGGATGAGGAAAAGCATTATATGTACGCATAACACATTTTCTTCTTGAACCTGTAGTGAAGTCACCGAAGATACGAAACAAGACTATCTGCTACCCAACAGGAATAAGTGTCCTACTACCAAACTACCTACTTTAAAAGTAATTGTTTTCACTGTTGGCACCTATGTGTTGAAATCCACGCATTCTCAATACGCTTGCTGTTACATATACAGTGTTACCTCTTTTGAGAGACCGCCCCTAGAGCTGGTCAAAATGCAGTCTTTCAAAACAGGTGGTCTTTCACTAGAGGTACAATAACATGGAAAAGATAACGCAGTGTTCTGAGAGAGTGGTCTTAAAAAGATATGCAGTCTCTCATTAGAGGGGTTTCCCAAGAGAGGTACCACGGTATATATATATATATATATATATATATATATATATATATATATATATATATATATATATATATATATATATATATATATATATATATATATATATATATATATATATATATATATATATATATATGTATGTATGTATGTATGTATGTATGTGTGTGTGTGTGTGTGTGTGTGTGTGTGTGTGTGTAACCTACCTTCAGGGAAGGCAGACGTGATAGCCGTCACACATACCTTTATTACCCACCCAAGAGCCCCATTTTGGAATAAGTTACATTTACTACATCTTCTCCAAAATCACTGACCAAATTCACTGGGATATATCTTGGGTGGGTCTGTTGCAAATACATTCAAATGCTCATGCTCCTGTGAGTTGGGTTTTTTAATGAATTTTGAATTTGATTTTTTTTTCATTCTTCTACGGACACGGCAAATTTTACATATTAGCTTATACCTTTAATGATGGTGTATCCTAGGCCTATGGTTACTATTAAACATCTATAGGAAAAACCCTATGGGCCTTCAGTTAGTAAAGGTAATTTTGACATGTTAATTTTGACCATGAGTGACCTTGAAATGTCAAATTGGTTATTCAGTTGATAATCGGAAATTTATTTCAGCTAGGAATTTGATGTTACACATGATCATGGCCTCCTCGAAAGGTCAAACTTGGACAGTATATTCGTTACCTTGATATCATTTCCAAGGTCACAGATCATCATCATCATCATCATCATCATCATCATCATCATCATCATCATCATCATCATCATCATCATCATCATCATCATCATCATCATCATCATCATCATCATTGCCACCTGAGCACAGGAGGATCTCGGCGCTCTTCTTTTATCTTGCCATAAGTTAATTATCATTCAATTACCCACACCCTTAACGTGTTTGGGCCCAGTATGGAAATAAGAGAATCTTTAGTCTTTCACTTTCTAGTGTTCCCATTCCATAGGTGCACAGTTTTACTCTTTACTTAAATTTACTGCCCAGTGTACGAATTAATTTATTTTCTTTGATTTAATGGTATTTATGGTTGGGTATTTTTACGATACTCCCGTAAATGACCGTCAGAAGTTAGTGTTACAGATTGTCTGCGTTTTTATGCTATATATGAATTAAGGAAATTACGCAAGCAAACAAAGTTACGCCAACCGTACACCAATACTCGGCTATCGAAATCCAGCTGCCGCTTCGCATCCCAGAATTGCTACGATACTTCACGGTACTTTGCCATACACAGAACGGAGAGCTTTTCGTTCATATTGCAGCTTGACGACTGGTGCCAAACTTGTATTCTCGTTGTCAGTAGATGTCACGTCCTGGCATCCTCACTTAATACTTATTAATACGTATTACGTAGGTGAGCCTCGTATTTACGTTTTTGGTAAAGTGTTCCTTACTTTAAAACTCGGTGAGGGAAGCGATGCCCAGGATCCTTTATTTTCAAATCTGGGCAAAGTTTGGGTACATTCAGTTTTTAAATATTGTGTGTGGAAAGATAGTCATTCTGCGTACACCGACATTCATCAAAGGTAATACCAAGAGAAATTCGTGTAGCCTGCCTGTACTCTGCATTGGTTTTGTGGGACATGCGTGTTATAATTGTTTTGATCATATGGAACCCACATTCCAACTTCTCAGAATCCTTTGAAATTCCGCTTGGTAAACCACATAATTATCACAATATTTGGTATTATTATATTTTCATATAGAACAAGCGTCGTTTTCCGCGATGGGAAAACTCACGAAGGCGTGTAGAACTGTACATGTACCTCTGCATATACCACATACATGTATGACGGGCATTACACTGAACTTAAGTCTAATGCCACAGGAAAACCATTCATTGTGATAGCAATTAGCTCCAGTGTGAGAACAAATAAATACTTGCCCTCATCTTCTGAATATGTTCATGAAGAATTTCTCTCCCAAATTTTATCATATGGAAATCTTACAAACAATTGACATTAAGTCGGTTGATATCATTGATAACATCCTAGACGCATCACCGACGTAACTCCGCCCCATTGATGTCCGTTGCAATGGGTACAAATATTCATTGGAAAACGATAGATTTGTTGCTCTGTGTGTGTGTAGAAAAGCGCCTCTTATTCTGGAGAAAGATCCAGAAGGGGGCGAGGGGGATAAAAAGTTTTATTTGACTCATCTATTTTTACTTTGCATACGTTTACATAATTTAGGTAAATAAATAAACACCATAACATTTTCGACTTATGCTTTATCTGTCCGCTTCACAAAATATGTATGTAACGACCGAATATCGTTTATTTTTCTTGTAATATTGGAGAACAATTGCAAGGAAAAGGCATGAAAAAGTAAATGGGTAATGGCTAGTAGTAAAGGCTACCTATCCAGTTTTTGGTCTACCTAGGTTTATGGACATGATCTGTTTTTTTCAAAGGCGAATGTCACTTGAACTAGCCAGATGTACACTAACACCCGTGATAAATGGAGAACAACCATAGACCAACGTTACATGCATGATGTGGTTACAAGTAGCAATTCTGTTAGCTCTTGTAATTTTGTGATAAGAGATTCAGTATCATTTAAGTCGTATTAACACGTATGTCACGCAAATAGGTACTTGAAAACATAGGAATGGCATCTAAAAGCCCAATCTGTTCACTCTACTGACCTCAGGGGACATCAATTCTAACCCAGGACCCGTAAGAAACCCCTGCAGTATGTGCCTTAGACCTGTGGCGAAAAATCACAGGGCTCTTGAGTGTGATGACTGTAAACTACGGACCCACATCAAATGCGGAAATGTTTCTCCTCAGCTGTATAGATATTGGACCACCCATGGCCAGGACTTTGACTGGATATGCCCAAAATGTGTTGCCGCAATCTCACCTTTTCATGACTTATCAAGCATAAGCTCATTATACAGCCACTTAAGTGAGTCTCACTCCAGTCAAGCCACTTACATGTCAAGTGAGACAAGCACCTCGCATAGCCCTTTGGAAAACTCTAGAGCCGTGGAGTACGAAGAGACTTCCCGCTTGACAACGGACTCCTCCCTGCTATCTGGCACTAATACTTTTTCAGGGGGAGAGGAAATATCACATAATAGTAACTTAAGTCATACTAGGGACACATCTGATATACCATCTGTTTTTAAAGAGCCAAGAGAAAATAGAAAGAAGAACCCAAGGCAGTTTTTAACTGGGTATCTTAATATTAATAGTTTTAGACACAAGTTTAATGATATTTATGAGTTATTGTCTGAAAATGTGGTGGACATGCTTTTTATTTCAGAAACCAAATTGAACGCTTCTTTTAAAGACTCACAATTTACGGTCCCCGGTTATAATCTATGGATAGCGGACCGAAATGAGAAAGGTGGCGGAATTTTGGCCTACCTTAGATCGGACATCCTAGGTTGTCGTAAGATTAAGTGTGAATTCTCACAGATTGAATCCATAGCCATAGAACTACATCTGAGGAGTTGTTAATGGTTAATACATGGTGTGTACAGGCCACCATCTATGCCTAATAGTACTTTTACTCATGACTTTTATAATACCATGGACAGTAACAGTGTACATTATGACAACCTTGTTGTAATAGGAGACCTCAATTACGACATGTTGAAACCCAAGGGATCACAACCTCTGAAAGACATGTGTGACATTTTTGACCTGCACAACAAGGTCATGGATCCAACTTGTATTACAAAAAAAAAAAAAAAAAAACGCTGAGCCAACTCTCATTGATGTCATTTTAACAAATAACAAATACTATTTATGTAACTTGACAAACTTTGCAACTGGTATTAGTGATTGCCATAATTTTATCTCCTTTCAACTTCGTGGTACTATTTCTTATGCAAACGGGGAGTACTTTCAATATCGAAGATTGCATTAAACACTTAGAGCACACCCCTTGTCATGTGGCTCATACTTTTGAAGATGTAAATGATATCTACTGGGCCAGTGAGGGACTGCTTCAGGAAGTACTTGTCAAATACAGTTGAGTCGTATTTGATTTTTGTTGTTGTTGTCCTCGTTGTGTGACGCAGGTTTCACCCCTGTCTGCTGCCTTTCCCCTTTTTTGTCTCGTTGTGGGTTTACTCTGTACTTGTCCGACCTTGTTGACTGTGACCCAGCTGTTTCCCGCGCGTTCCGGCGCATATATAAAGGCGAAGAATCTTGTTGCGGCCCCCTGCTTGTCACCCGGCGTCGCTGTTCACTGGGAGTGGAAGAGTTCTGGTTACGTTACCCGCTTGCGGGCGCCTTGGGACTATGTTCCCCATATATTGTATATAATTAACGGACACATGGGAGCTAATAGTAAGTGCTTGTCCATTTTCCGTCGATTTACTTCCAATTTGTGACGAGTATTCAACTCGTTATTTTTGCCCGCGTGAAATTTGATGGAGTTATATCTGGGTTTTTTATTCATGCGGTTCTTTTTTGTAGCTGCACTTGTTACAGGCACGTAGGGTGCGTGCATTTGGCCAATGCACAGTTCACTTCTGTAACTAACATGGGGTGGTTGTAACGCAGACACTGCAATAGTGTTCCTGTAAGTATATTAAGAAGTTTAACTTGATATTGAAATGTAAATGTACCTACTTAAATGAACTCCTAACTAAATGTACGCATCGTTCAAAAAAGGCAACTCGTGAAAACGCGTTTTACTGGGTCATGCTTTTTGCCGTTAAAGTGCGCTTACAAGTTCGAGTTTATGAAATATATTGAGGTTTTTCAAACTTCATGTATTGTTTGGTAAAACTTTGGTGAAATACATGTGCGCGTTGTATGTTTATAGTAAGACTTGCCAGGACGCGTATATGTCACGCTGTGTCAAGTAAGATGCACGCGTATATGTCACGCTGTGTCAAGATGCACGCGTATATGCCACGCTGTGTCAAGTAAAAGCATTATTGTAATTTTATATGATGGTTTCAAACTAGAATTGGAGGATTTTCTTTTGTAATATACGGTTGTGCCGTTCATTTGCACATAAGAATCAATATTGCTGGTTTTGGAACTTGTGCGCGACGTGTTGAAGGTGGCAAAATGCCGGGTAGGTATTCCGTAATATTGAAAGCATAAGTTATTTGCTTTTCGCGTCGTAGTTGAAAATGATTGAGTATTTGTTATCATAAAGTACTTTGAAGTTTGACGGTAATTGGATCAACTTTGTGTGGTTTACAATTTTTGTTCACGGTAATATGTGACAAAAGGGCCGCGCTTAATGTATACAATTGGACTTTTCGATTAAATGTAATCATATGAATTTATGTGTGATATATGAATGTGACTTGTATATGTGATATACTATGTTAAAGGTTTGATTTTGATATGGAGATACTTAATGTTATGAATGTAATTGCAGTTAATGCGATGAGCGATGTACGCTGAGCGGTAAATGGATAAGACCTGGTGAGGTGTAAGCGACCAGCGTCATGTGAAGTGTACAAAAATCAACGTTATTAAAGGCAGCAGTTCTGTGTGTGCACTCGTAGTTGTTCCGAGTCATCAATTAGTCCCGTGTAGTTCATAGAAAGATTAAAGGAACACTACCGTCGTAAAATGGACTAACATAGAATTACAAATGGAAAATCGCCGCAAGCTTGGAAGTAAGCGCACCGACTTATATGGACTAACTTCTGTATCTGCCGCCGAAGGAGCTGCATAGGACATTTTTTGTTGATTTCATTCAAGGTCTGTGGTTTTTTCGTCATATATATATTTGTTACAGGAAATTGTATGAATTATATACGTGTATTGTTCTTGTTGTCCGTGTGTGTGTTAACACACGTTACACACGCCATGTCGACTTTGGCAGAGGCCAAAGCGGCACGTAAAGTGTCAAAAACAAAGGTAACCAGGTTGAGTAATAAGATTTCCCAGTTTCTCGCAGAGGACGACAACCTGTCGGAAATTTCAACTTTGGTATCGCAGGTAAAGCTGGCATTCAGTGAATTTACAGCTTCACATGAGCAGGTAGTGAATCTTGACACGGATGAAAATGTAGATCATGATGCGTATTTTGAACAGGTACAAACTAACTACATAAAAGTATTGAGTGGAGCCAAGAGCATAAAACCAGTGCCGGCTCATGAAGGTAAACCAGTTTGGGTTCCTGGTCCAGAGGTGTTTAACCTGTTGAGCTTGCCAAAAGTGGAGCTAGAAGTGTTTAAAGGTGATCCGTTGCAATATCACACATTTATCAAGTCGTTTCAACTGAGTGTTGAGAAATGCTGCGCTGACCCAGACGCGAAGCTAACTAGGCTGCTGCAGTATACTGCTGGTGACGCCAAAGAAGCCATCCGTAGCTCAATTTTTCTTGGTGGTGAGAGTGGTTATAAAAATGCCTTAGACACATTACGAAATTTGTACGGGTCCCCACACAGGGTAACACAAGATGTTATAAGAACACTGAGAAATTCCAAATCAGTCAAATCTGCATCTGACATGCGTACTTTGTCTCACGAGTTGCGTAATTCTTTTCAGATTCTGCAAAATATAGATGGTCTGGGTGAGGTTGATTCACAAGTTGTGATTTTTGATATTGTAGCTCGTTTGCCAAACTTTGCACAAAATCGGTGGTATAAGGAAGAACTAAAACACAAAAGAACATCAGGTACTTACCTAAAATTCAAGGAGTTAGTTGAATTCGTGGAAATGATTAGTGATGAAATGAATGACCCGCTTTGCGGGAATGCCGCCCGGTCTGATCGCTTTCAGCAAAGAAAGCAGGTCACATCCCATAATGCTCAAACACAATTAGGTGCACATGCAGATCAGAGTGCATGCAGTCACGGGTCAGTCCCTTTTCATGATAACGGTGTAGAGTCCATTTCCACCCATGTCCCGGGGACTAAGTTTGAAATTAATGGGTTCACACATGCACAACGTGCTTCACGTTCAATTCGCACACACCCTCCTTGTAAACTGTGTACTCAGCCACATTTCATTATGAGGTGTCCCCAGTTTAGAAGCATGAAAGTTCGCGACCGCATAGCTTTTGTGAATGTACATCAATTATGTAACAATTGCCTGCGTGACAATCATCAAACTTCTGTATGCACAAGCAAGAGCCGATGCTTTGTTTGTGAAGGTAAGCATACAAGTTTTTTGCATACCGACCAAGCGTCTGCGAACTTCGCTACTGACGCTAATAATTGCCTGATGCCCATAGTCAGAGTACAGGTAAATGGAAACGTATGGGTTAATGCTGCTTTAGACACTTTCTCGTCGTCTTCATTTTGTACAGAAAAGCTTGCCAATCTGTTGCATTTGAAAGGAGCAAACCAGCATTACATGTTAAAGACGATGAGTGGTACAACTCCCATTGTTTCAAAACAGGTGTCTTTGAAGGTCACATCAGGTCATGAGTCCATGGTTTTGTCCGGGGTGAAAGTCATCCCCCATATTCCTGCCTCAACAGGTACAATAGACCCCAATGAGTTTCCTCATTTACAAGGAATTGATTTGTCTGCTGGGTTAAATTGTCAAGAAATTGACATTTTGATAGGACAGGACTTTTCAGACGCTTTAATCCCACTGGAAGTCCGTAGTGGCTTGCCTGGCCAACCCTATGCCATAAGATACAAGTTTGGATGGACTGTCAGCGGTAAGAGTCCCAAAACTGACGTCAGCAATGTCGTCATTTGCAATTTTGTGTCCGCTTGCCCTGTTGAAATGGAACCAAACAATGCAGCTCCAATTGCTGACATAAACAAATTGTGGGAATTGGAAAATGGGGGTTTTGATCGACCTGGTCTGTCTGTACTTGATAAGAAAGTTATTGACTTGTGGGATGATAGCTGTAAAGAGGTTGATGGTCACTATGAGCTTCCCATTCCTTGGAAGTGCCCTGAGGAAGATCTCCCTAGCAACATCTCCCTTGCTCAGAAACACTTTGATAGTCTTGATAAGCCTCCAGAACGGGAAAATTTATTTTCCGGGCATGACACTGAGCCAACTAAGTTGCTGGATTCCAATTACGCCGAAATTGTTCCCGATGAAGCAATGCGGGACGCAAAACGCGTATGGTATCTTCCCCATCATTGTGTTAAAAACACAAACAAACCAGACAAACTGCGTGGTGTTTTTGATAGTGCTGCCTCATATGGTGGCCGTTCACTCAATGAGCGTTGTATTCAAGGCCCAGATCTTGTCAACCAGTTATTGTTTGTACTTACATTACTCATTCTGCGACAGTTTGCTGATCTTCCACCAGGTGGCTCCTCAGTTTCAGACGCTTTCAGGTGTCACTGGAAATATGTTCAGCACTTAGCAAATATGTTCCGGAGCCGCTGGATAAAAGAGTACATTCCTAGTCTAAATGTCAGGTCTAAGTGGAGGGTTGAGTCGTGTAACATTAAAGTTGGAGAGTTGGTCTTGGTTCACGATTCTGGACTACCTCGTAATCTTTGGCCACTTGCTATTGTACAGCAGGTTTTCACAGGCGATGACGGTAAAGTTCGCTCCGTCTTAGTGAAGACACGTGTAACACAGTTACATCGCCCAATAACCCAGCTTGTACGTCTAGAAGCCGATGTGTAAATCTTTATTGAATGATGCAAATTGGTGTATTATAGCATACAATCTGTTTTCAGAATTTTCATATAGGTATCATGCTCATTTTGCCAGGTTAAAATATACCAAATGTCGTACAGAGTTAATATATGTAAATCTTGAGAGGGTCTCAAGTGCTTATCTCTTGTAATTCGATCAATACTGTTAAATAAGTAAATCTTGGGAGGGTCTCAAGTGCTTATTTTTCTTGGAATTACATAACAGAAAAAAAAAAGTAAATCTTGAGAGGGTCTCAGGTGCTTGTATTCGCGTGCTATTTGAAGGTAAAACTGGTTATATGGCAGGTAATGAGTCAAACACAAACTTTAATAAAGCAAGGATAAACAATTTCATATTTAAACTGGCAGAGGTGGCCTCTTGATGGTGATAAGGCATCTTCATGGGCCTGTTGTTGTTGTTGTTGTTGCCAGTTTGCTCATCAGTGCTCAATAGCATACATCTTTCATACATACATTCAGGATATCAATAGATATCCAGAGTGGGGGGAGTGTCAAATACAGTTGAGTCGTATTTGATTTTTGTTGTTGTTGTCCTCGTTGTGTGACGCAGGTTTCACCCCTGTCTGCTGCCTTTCCCCTTTTTTGTCTCGTTGTGGGTTTACTCTGTACTTGTCCGACCTTGTTGACTGTGACCCAGCTGTTTCCCGCGCGTTCCGGCGCATATATAAAGGCGAAGAATCTTGTTGCGGCCCCCTGCTTGTCACCCGGCGTCGCTGTTCACTGGGAGTGGAAGAGTTCTGGTTACGTTACCCGCTTGCGGGCGCCTTGGGACTATGTTCCCCATATATTGTATATAATTAACGGACACATGGGAGCTAATAGTAAGTGCTTGTCCATTTTCCGTCGATTTACTTCCAATTTGTGACGAGTATTCAACTCGTTATTTTTGCCCGCGTGAAATTTGATGGAGTTATATCTGGGTTTTTTATTCATGCGGTTCTTTTTTGTAGCTGCACTTGTTACAGGCACGTAGGGTGCGTGCATTTGGCCAATGCACAGTTCACTTCTGTAACTAACATGGGGTGGTTGTAACGCAGACACTGCAATAGTGTTCCTGTAAGTATATTAAGAAGTTTAACTTGATATTGAAATGTAAATGTACCTACTTAAATGAACTCCTAACTAAATGTACGCATCGTTCAAAAAAGGCAACTCGTGAAAACGCGTTTTACTGGGTCATGCTTTTTGCCGTTAAAGTGCGCTTACAAGTTCGAGTTTATGAAATATATTGAGGTTTTTCAAACTTCATGTATTGTTTGGTAAAACTTTGGTGAAATACATGTGCGCGTTGTATGTTTATAGTAAGACTTGCCAGGACGCGTATATGTCACGCTGTGTCAAGTAAGATGCACGCGTATATGTCACGCTGTGTCAAGATGCACGCGTATATGCCACGCTGTGTCAAGTAAAAGCATTATTGTAATTTTATATGATGGTTTCAAACTAGAATTGGAGGATTTTCTTTTGTAATATACGGTTGTGCCGTTCATTTGCACATAAGAATCAATATTGCTGGTTTTGGAACTTGTGCGCGACGTGTTGAAGGTGGCAAAATGCCGGGTAGGTATTCCGTAATATTGAAAGCATAAGTTATTTGCTTTTCGCGTCGTAGTTGAAAATGATTGAGTATTTGTTATCATAAAGTACTTTGAAGTTTGACGGTAATTGGATCAACTTTGTGTGGTTTACAATTTTTGTTCACGGTAATATGTGACAAAAGGGCCGCGCTTAATGTATACAATTGGACTTTTCGATTAAATGTAATCATATGAATTTATGTGTGATATATGAATGTGACTTGTATATGTGATATACTATGTTAAAGGTTTGATTTTGATATGGAGATACTTAATGTTATGAATGTAATTGCAGTTAATGCGATGAGCGATGTACGCTGAGCGGTAAATGGATAAGACCTGGTGAGGTGTAAGCGACCAGCGTCATGTGAAGTGTACAAAAATCAACGTTATTAAAGGCAGCAGTTCTGTGTGTGCACTCGTAGTTGTTCCGAGTCATCAATTAGTCCCGTGTAGTTCATAGTACTTGACCAGCATGCTCCTATCAAGCAGGGAACAAGACGAAGACAGTCTGCTCCTTTTATGAACCGAGCTCTGAGAAAAGCCATACATAAGAAACGCATGCTTTTAAACAAGTTTTCCAGGTTTCTAAACAAAACAAACTGGCAAAATTACAGACGCCAAAGAAGCTTGGTAACCAAGCTTGGCAAAAAATCCATACAAAATAATTTTTCAGAACGGTGCTCAGGGGCCTAAATATACGGACTTTTGGCCTACCATTAAGCCATTTCTATCCTGGAAAAGAAACAAACCTACCAATAACATAAATCTAACAAACGATAACAAGATTATAACTGACTCTAAGGAAGTCAGTGAAATTTTTAACGAATATTATATACATGTTGCTGACGAGATTGGTCATGAAAACTTTACTGATTTCGCAAATCACCCCAGCATAGTGGAAATAAGTTTTCATTTTGGGGAAAATGGGATCTTTGAATTTACGAAAGTCGATCCTGAATTTGTTTCAAAACAAATTGACAGGCCAAATGTACGAAAAGCGACAGGACATGACGGCATCTCCTCATTTTTTTTAAAGCTAGTAAAACCAGCTAGTGTGATGCCAATAACGAATTTGATAAATTTGACCTCGACAGAGGATCTTTTCCCAGATGAGTTGAAAGAAACTCAGGTTACCCCGATATTAAAAAAAAAGATGACCCTATGGAAAAGAAAAATTACAGACCTGTGAGTGTGTTGCCTATTATTTCAAAATTGTTTGACCGGGCGATGAATGAACAATTGGGGAATTATTTTGCAGACAAGTTACATCTATTTGTCTCTGCCTTTAGGCGAGGCTATGGATGCCAGACCACTCTACTACGAGCAGTGGAAGACTGGAAGAAGGCCTTAGATGAGAAAAAACATGTAGCAGCAGTGCTGACAGATCTCTCTAAGGCTTTCGACTGTCTTCCTCATAAGCTGCCTTTATGTAAACTCAAAGCTTATGGTCTAAATGACAAGGCCTTGAAACTAATGGGGAGCTACCTTGCCAATAGAAAACAGTGTGTAAAGGTGGCAAATACTACTAGTTCTTGGCAAAACATCTTGAAAGGTGTCCCCCAGGGCTCCATAATGGGCCCCTTGTTGTTTAACATATTCATAAATGACATGTTTTTCTTCATCAAGAAGGACTCCTTTATAACTACGATGATGACAATACTCTGTCTTCTTCACATACTTGTCTACAAACAGTAAAAAGAGTATTGGAAGCAGGCTGTAAAGACCTGATAGACTGGTTTGACCTCAACATGATGAGAGCAAACCCAGATAAATTCCAAGGAATATTACTTGGTAGTGATTCAAATCAAAAGTTTGCTCTCAACATAGACCATAATGACATCATTTGCCAAGAAGAAGTAAAACTTCTTGGTGTGACAGTCGACTTTAAACTGAAATTTGACACATATATATCATATATATGTGCGAAAGCTTCCAAGCAACTTATTGTCCTAAAAGAATAGGGCATTACTTAAATAGAAGCTGCAAGCTTCTTATCTACCATTCTTTTATTTTGTCTAATTTTGGATACTGCCCTCTGGCGTGGCACTTCTGCAGCGAGGGTATTGTCCAAAAGATGGAGCGGATCCAAGAGAGGGCCTTAAGATTCATACATGATGACCATACGTCAACATATGATGACCTCTTACTTAATTCTAAGTTCCCGTCCCTCCATACAAGACGGTTGAAAGCCATGGTGCTGGAAGCATATAAAATCTTTCACAAACAAAGTATCTGAGATACTTGCACGATCTGTTGGTACGGAACGACAACAACATCACTTTTAGGTGTAACAATACAGTAGTCATACCCCGGGTAAGAACCACAACCCACGGGATAAACTCTTTCAGATACAGTGCTGCCAAGCTATGGAACCAATTACCTGATAATTTCAGGGCCAGTTCCAGCTTCAGCCAGTTCAAGAGTCTACTGGAAAACTGGAACGGAATCGAAGGCAAATGTAGAGCATGCAAATAAACCTCCATATATTTAATTTAGTAATGGGTGCTATGTATGCTGTGTGGTGGCCGAGTGGCCCAGCAGGTGCCCATCGAGGATGGCGGCAGGTCCCTGCTGGTCTACCTGGCCGCTACATGGCAGATTTACCCCATTTTACTTCATTGTTGCTGATCTCTCTTGTATTTTATAAACTATGTGGTACTTCCTGTTTTTTAAATTAGATTTTTTCTATGATTTATACCTTTTATACCATGTCGGAAAATAGCTCTAACGAGCTAATGTTTATTGTACCAGAAACCAACACTAAATACAGCTTAACTTGAACTTGAACTTGAATCCCATGGCCCATATAAGTAGGTTATCCTTGTCCTGTTATTTTCGTTTTGACATATCATGTGGAATAGAAACTTAGATATGTCCATGATCAATATATATATACACAGTTAAACCTGTCTAATAGGGACACCGCTAGGACCAATAGAAAGTGTCCCTACTAGTAGTGCGTCCCTATTATCAAGATGCGGTATTTGAAGTCCCTATTTGGGGATACCTGAGCATTTACATGTATTTGCACCAAATGAAACAAACTCAGATTGACCATGTTAGACACATGTACACACATGCGCATATACCTGCACTTAACTTTAGTTTATTAGCTATGAAAAGACAAGAAATATTCTACCTGTTTACATGTTTCTTACATTTTTTTCAGGCTTTGGGTTGATCTCAGGGAATTAAATTGCCAACTGACAGTGCTGCTTCCATCTCAATAGCCTTTGATTGTGAGTAAGCATTGATGTGCTTATTCAAGCATTTCAGGTGAATCCCAAAGAACAGATGGAGACTGGCTCCTTTCATTCAAGAAATTAAGCATTGATAACCATGTACACATATTTTTCTGCTTAATCGATAACAAAGCATCTTTGTCAAACTATAGAATCTTGAAGAGATATTCATTTGGAGAAAAATATTAATTTACACTGAAATATTTCGAAAGTGCACGTTTAAAATTTAAAGCAAGAACCGGATGTCTGGGGATTCGAGAGGATCTTTCAAGATGGAAAAAAGTCACAGATAGTAATTGTCCGCTCTGTCACAATGGTCGTGAAAATCTGAAAACATTTTATGTTTTTGTGCCCGAACCTGCTTTCAATTCGGCAAGAAATTTAGAAACGGTTAGGAAACGAATTATAAAGGACTAACAAAAGGTACATCTGGGAAATTTTTGGTCCGTCTACCTTAAACTCTAGATTGTCTCTCCTGCTTGGTGATCTTGCTTTCGATCGGGATGAAGTGAGGTGGCTTTTTGATGCAGCAAGCAAAAAATACATAACAGAGGCCTGGAAGGTGAGAAAAAGCGTTTATGGAAGGGACCCTATAAATATATGGAGATACATAGTGTCTTTTTATCTGGTGTGATTTGTATTATACTGCCATAAGTATGCAATCATGCTTGTTTGATAATCATGTAATTTGATTTGTATATAGAAACAGTGGTTATGTCTCTTTTTCAATGAGTATACCACTGCAAACTTTATGTTCTACATTGTGTAATTGTAACATGTATAATGTACTTACGCTTTCTAGAGTTTTGTCCCGATGAGTGGTTTATCTCTAGTTTTGATGCGGAGGACACAAATCACGAATTATAAATTATAGATACTTATTTTTTAACGTATACATATCATCTTTGTCAATAAGTATGACGGATTACTTGTTCATATATATTGGACGCATCACGGAATTTACCCAATTCCATCGGTGCCCCCGCTGTAAAGGGCAAGTTTTCCTGATAGTGAATTATTATTATCACAGTGAGCATACCTGGTAAGTGTCAGATCAAACAGAATTAAATTCAGAGACCTGTGACTGTGTATTTTGCAAGTTTCTTCAAGTATGGCAGGTATCTCTGTACACAATGTCTTGAACAATGGAGCTGTTTTTTCTGTAACAGGGTCATGAATAAACTGTAATAAGGACTAAATGAAAAAACATAGGTTCTCCCCATTGCAAAAAAAGTGTAGCCATTTACAGGTAGTTTCAGCTATTGTTGTCCCAGTAAGCACCAGACAAGCGTCCCTTTTACTGTGGTACTATTTGTATGAAAATGACTTAAATCATTTGGTTCTGCGAAAACATGTCCCGTCTGAGGTGCCCCCCCCCCCCCCCCCATTTCGAGGTGTCCCTATTGACAGCTTTAACTGTATGCATAGCTGAACTGAATTCCATTATTGCCAAAAAAGCAGTAAAATAGAAGAAAAGAAAAGAAACTCTCAGCTGTACCTAATATGTCGCGATGGCGGAAAATTTCGCCGTTCCCCAGGTCTGCCTCGTCATCGATATAGTGTAGATCCGTATGACATATGCCGGAGCACGCGGTCCGCACGAGCACTCCTTTGGAATGAGCGGTGGGGAGGGGTCTGCTAACCACCCTCAGGAGCTGCCCTGCTGACACTATCTCCGCACACTGCATTTTGACGCACACACCAACTGACGGCACGTGCTAAGGACTTATAATCTACTTTTGACTTTTGTGCAATGTGCGCTGGTATATCAGGTATGTGGCAACGCTACTCCGTCAGAAATCACTACCTAGGATAAGACGATGAATATCGACATGGTTTGATGGGCTTATTATTAACACAGATATTCAAAATATTTATGCAACTGTCGAAACAGAAAAGTAGTGAATACATACGACTAAGATGCAAAGTGACCTTTTTATTTAACTAGCTTTTTAACTGCAAATTGATACGGATACCAGCACGATTTGCAAGGTTCGTTTCGCAGAAATAAAACAGCACGTAAGATCGTTGTTTCTAAAGATCATGTGGTCCTGACAAATGCCTGTCTGCATTGATACAACGACACTTTAAAAGTCAGGGAAACAGTCGAAAGTTTTAGAAGGTGGGAAAAGTTGTGGGTGTTTTAAAGGTCCTCGGGAAAAATCAGACATATAACTCGGGCCACAAGATACACGGACTTGGCCACCAGCTATTAAAATCACGTGATTCTTCCAAACGAGACTAGCAATACACAACATGGTATCTATGTCGTTCTTCCACGACTATATATATATATATATATATATATATATATATATATATATATATATATATATATATATATATATATATATATATATATATATATATATATATATATATATATGTATATATATATATATATGTATATATATATTTAAATATATATATATAGACACCAAGTCGTGAAAGAACGATATGTATATATATAAATATATATGAGGGTGGGTAAGCGGTTTCCCGTACTGGCGTACTGGGGCTTTTTATTTACCGCAATGGCGTACTGAAAGCCCTCTTCCTTTACGCACTTTGTACTATCCAAAATTTTGAAAGATTTTTATTTTTCGTACTACGTACTCTAGAAAAATAGCTACCTGTACCAGCATACTGCACCCCCTTACCCTCTTCGTATATATATATATATATATATATATATATATATATATATATATATGCAATGCAGATTCCTTTTGGCCTAAATAGCGACAGAATAACTGGTGCATGAAAAGTTCTAGGGACAAAAAGAAAAAAAAATCACGTTCTGTACTTTTTTTTTGGGGGGGGGGGCGTTTTTAAAAGGACACTTAAGTAAAATTTAGCTATATTGTACATCGCCATTTCTTGAAAAAAAATGAAATGCCTAGGTAGGGGCCCTGTTCATCGGCGTTTGATTTGAGCCTATTTGACCCCAAAGAACAGTTGGATAACAGGTAAAGCCTGATAGGAACACCCAGATTACCTATAGCCGATGCGCAAGTATGACTTGGCGAAGATGAGAAAGGCCACTGCAACATGTACCTGACGGTCGGACATTGTTGACAACGCAGCTTATGAAAAAAAAAAAATATGACACCTTCGGATGATTGGATATAGTAATTATCAGCTGATCTAATGTGATTGTGAATAGATTTGACAATATTAGCTTTTAATGCTATGTTAAATAGAACTTACATGAAAATAAATTTTTAAAATGTCGTTGTAGAACAAGAAATGCACAAACATCCTCCTTATAATACTGCGGACTAATGCCACTGATCATGACCCATAGGTTTTATCCACCTTTAAAGACTTCAGTACATATGCATCTTTTTTCCCTTTTCCTGGTCGTCTCTGGAACTATCTATCACCTTATAATTATGATGCCGAGTTTCCAGACAACTTCAAAACCAAATCAGATCTAAATAATCCTAAAAGTATTCCGCAGTTTTACACTGGGTCCAGAAGAGTAGCTGTGTTGTATGCATGTTTGCATATGAAATGCGGTAGATATGTTTCCAAATAGCCACACCAATTCCCCCGTGTGTGCTGGTGGTTCTAGTACTGAGACGGTGTTTCATTACTTTAAAAACTATTAATTTCAGAGTGGAACAAAATAGATTGCAAAATGTTGTTATTACCATGGCTCAAATCTTTATTTTTCGGCTCCGAAAATTCTGATTTTAAAGACAGCGTGGTAATTTTCACGCTGTGCAGTGTACGTCCAATCGACAGGTAGCCCTGGAGCCCTTACGTGATGTTTGCAAAATGTAGTCATTATGAGTGCCGAAGTAAATGGCTTTTTCTATCTGTGTCCATATCTATGTCACTACTTTCAGTTCAGCTCAACAAGCAAAACGTGACGTTTTACCAATGTTGTATTTTAAGCCATTCTAAGTTCTGTCAAGGCGTTTTTATGGTCCATTAACAAAGTACTAGGATTATACCATCACAGAGATTACCTGAACTACCTGACCTGACCTTTTACAGGCATATGAATGGGTCTGCGAATATATTTTTTACGTTTCTGACAGCGAAAGATATCTACACACATCGCCATTAGATCTTGTTTAGGACCTTGAGATTTAACGTCTCTCATCTGGCGAGACCAATATGGCAGACCCCCACGCCTAGATCGTCAGGTACTTGGTGGTCGTGACTTCACCCAACCATACTCTCTGAGGGATTAAAATATTTGGGTTAATTATGCTAGCACAGCGCTAACTACAGGTCATAACGTCATAAACTCAAATTTTGGACCCCTGTCTGCAATGTCTAAAGGGGAATGCATGGATAAATCATAATGCTATCAAGTGCGACCTGTGTGACCTGTGGGCCCATCGACAATGTGGAAATGTACCTTTAACACAACTAAGGATCTTAGGAATGAGTGATGACCACTGCTATTTTGAAAAAATGTTTAACAGCCCGCTACAGTTTTACTGACTCATTTTACCATCTGCGAATCTGATTTAAGTGACCCCTTCTATGTCACTTGTAACATGATTTAATTGTTGCGGAAGATGCTATTGTGACAGATTAGAACGTCTCTGCTTCAGAAAATAAAAAGGAAATACGTCCCAAATGTTTTCAATTTGCTTGACAACCTAAGCAGAAAATATCATACACACTTCTTTAAAAGTCACTTGTGTAAATAGTTTCCGTCACAAGTACAAACTTATGTCCATTATTAAAAAAATGAACAACCCCAGATTGAAGACTCTATCCGTTTCAGGAAGGACAAAAACAATTGTGGTGGAGTCATCATCATCATCATCATCATCATCATCATCATCATCATCATCATCATCATCATCATCGCCGTCGTCGTCATCATCATCATCATCGTCGTCATCATCATCATCATCATCATCATCATCATCATCATCATCATCATCATCATCATCATCATCATATTCTTTTAGACTGGATATCCTAACAAAACACAAGAGAACTAATATGGAGGTTCCCTAATACAACAGAAATGAAACAAGACATATATACATAATATACAGGACAAAACAGTGTATCTATGATACAATAATCCAGGCGCTCACTGTCAATGGGACCAGCACTATCATTTTGAAAACTGCAAATTTAAGAAGCCTGCTTATTTTGACACCGGGAGGGTATACTACACAAAGCCTGATCTAACTCAGGAGGGGGCACGGCAGATTCGGCCCAGAGTATGTATCGTGTAGATTTCGATATATTTATATATATATATATATATATATATATATATATATATATATATATATATATATATATATATATATATATATATATATATATATATATATATATACATACATATATATATATATATATATATATATATATATATATATATATATATATATATATATATATATATATATATATATATATATATATATATATATATATATATATATATATATATATATATATATATATATATATATATATATATATATATATATATACATATATATATACATATATATATATATATAACTGGTAGGACAAGAAAGCAGTATGTCGCCAGCTGAGTGAACTAAAAGTTTAGGACGATGTCCCTGTTCAAGTTCAGGACGAGCCCGCCGTATTAGGTAAGGTGTTTGTATGTGAGGTATAGAGAGGACATCCCAAGAAGTGGTGGCAGATACTCTCGCGAGAATCCAGACATTTTACCAGCTGGGTACGGAAGAGCATTAATTCTGTAAGAATTAGCATTCAATCAACAGAAGTCCAGCCGTAGCTGCGTATGAAATATGTTAGGGGATCTGTTACCATATGAGTCGCAAATATGTCCTGTATCAACAGATACAATTGTAACACTATTTTTTATTATTATTATTTAACATGGGCCAAAGTCGTACCTGTCTAACATCAACAGAAACATGTTTCATAGTTTAATGTTTAGTGGAAAAAAGGAGTTGCCAAAGCGTTTGGTTGTCCACTTGATTTGTATTATACTATTACGATTACTGAAATGAATATTTCCCTGCCCAGTATTGTTTGGGATTAGAGCGGAACATTTAGCTGGAGTCAACCTGTTAATCATTTTATAAAACAGATCAAGTTGAATACTGGCTTCTCTTGACCAAGATCGCCCGTCTAATTCTTTGAGTGGGAGATGGGGTGGTGTGTGATTTAAGGCATTAAGAAAAGCACGCGCAGCACTGTATTGAATAGATTTCAAAGAACCAGCAAGAGTGTCAGAACAGATGTCAAAGATACCGCATTCATACTTTGGAATGGGCGGCGTCATGGATGTGTATGATCTGGTTAGAGTATAACGAGATAATAGATATTTAACTCTTTAAAGTAACGTCAGGCGCCTCCAGCCTTTATCAATGATTCTACGTGTAGTTACATGAGCATTTCATTTTAAAGTATGAGAAAGGGCTATGCCCACTGCGATTATATCATCACCAAGAAGCAAGTGGGGGTGATCAGGTTTGTTACGTCTGGAAGAAAATAAGGTAAATAAAATTTGATAGGGTTTAAGGTCACTTCCCACTGTTCACCTCCACACAAAGATTGGACCAAGGTCGGCATTTATCTGTTCAGCTAAGACACGTGCGTCATATGTAGTCTCGAGTATATTTTCATAATCAGCAAACAGTTTAATATCGCATAGTATGTCATCCTTAATGCCAGTAATAAAAACTAGGAATAGAAGGATAAAACCCTAGGGAAAACCTGCCCCGATAAGAAGCATAGAGGAAGAATGAAAACCCAGTGTAACACATTGGTAGTAATCTGAGTGGTAACTGTTGCCAAGATTTTAAATGGGACCTCCACAAATATATGATCTGATATACCTTGTATGAGACTTACTGAAATGGAGCCCAGGCATATTGAAGCTACTGCAACTGAACTAAAACTTATTGCTGCTCCGTGGCTGGTACTACGCACTTACAAACCACCCTCCTGAATCAATCAGATATTTAAACCGGAAGTGGAGTCGGTAGTTCAGCTAGCACTATTTTCTTCCTGTAAAGTTGTCTTGATAGGAGATTTACACTGTGATGCGTGCAAGGTTGAAAAGAAAAACTATACTAATTGAACTCACAAATATAAAAAAAAACACTGTAGGGGTCCCAGACCTAAAGAAAAGTACCGGTTTTGATCAAACACTAGCCAGATATTTTGCCTTGACACCAATTGAAACCTCACATACTATTGCAGCGATATCTTATTGTATCATCCAGACTAGTATTTCTCTGGATGACAATATACAAGCCGAAGTCACCTCATATACGAAACAAGATCATCTGCTACCGAAAAAGAGTAAGTGTCCTGTTACCAAACTGCCTACTTTATTCAAGGTTTACGGATCAGTGAAAACTCTAAACTTTCAATGCTACTTGATGAAATCTCGGAAAATCTGCTTTTTGCAAAAGGCGCATATGCCAACAATGCATGTACATTCACAGAGGAATGTCGGAAAGCAGTAGAAAACGACACAAGTTGTGGGAACCGTATTGATCAATCAATCAAAGGCATTTGATGCCCTCCCGCATCCACTACTAATAGCCAAACTCATAGCTTATGGGGCCTCCGATGACTTAAAATGCTTGGTGGCTAGCTCCCTTACCAATCATTGTCCGCAGTTGAAAATTGGGTATTCCTACAGAACATGGGAGCGGATAGCCAGAGGAGTCCCTCAGGGCAGTATCATAAGACCCGCTCTCTCCAATGTTTATATAGATTACATTTAATGTGTAGCAAAGTGTTATTCTTGCAAATTTTCCGACAAAACAAAACAAAACAAAACAAAACAAAACAAAACAAAACAAAACAAAACAAAACAAAAAAGCAGGCACTATGGAACAAGTGTGATACACGATATCACTAATTTTAGTCAAATTTGGTACACTTACAGATCATTCTAATAAGATAAGTTGTGATATTTTTTAGATGCCCCACTACCGTTATTGCTATGATAGAGGTCACACACGGTCATGCCTATCTTCAGGATTCCTCAATATATCACTAAGGGTAAAGTTTGTAAATAGGAATGCATAAAGTCAACGACAGGGATAAATGCTTTTTAATTGGTTCCTTGCTTCAATTATATGCATTGTATACTTAATCGGTCGTTCACTCCCTGCATTTCCTGCAGGTGGCGCAGTGACTGGAATTCATCAAAGCACAGTCAATAGTTTGAAATAAAACTGTAAGGAAACGCATATATTGGATTATAGTTCCAAGCACAACAGTAAAGATAATGGCTGGTGTAGCTTCGAAAAAAGATAACAGTTGCATGGTTTATGGAATGCGTCTGCTACCAGGTAGCGCTAAAATAGAAGAATGTGCAAAAAAGGTCATATTTACAGGCTCTTTACATAAAGTGCAGATAGTCAAATGGATGACAAGATACACACTATTGGAAGGTTCGTTGCCGACTTCTAATATAACTTGTTAGACGCATGATATGTAGAAGTATTTGTTTACCAATGCACCAAATGATGGCGCTCCTCATATACATGTCAAGTCACCAAACGACTTGCACCTGTTTCATGGGCACACAGGCACATGTGAATAGAGTCTGCCATGAAATTCAATATGAATATCCAAGGACCATACCAGGTTACATTAAGAAATGATGGGCAGTTCGCGGTTCACTTTTTGTGTTTCCCACCAGGTGGCTCTAAAATTGGAAAATGTGCAAGAGGTCAGGTGCACAGGCTGCTCACATAAAGCACAAATAATCAAATCATGAGAAGCTACAGAGTGCTAAGGTAGGATGCCTATTTCTAATATAACTTGTCAGATGCATGGTATGTAGTTGCATTTGTTTATTAATGCTACCAACAGATAACGCTCCTCATATAACTGTCACGTCACTGTAACAATTAAACCAGTTTATAGGACACATAATTATGAATGCGTAGAGTCAACCATGAATTGAAATATGAATATCCAAGCACCATGCCAGGTCACATCAAAAGATGATATACAACAATACACAATTCGCTTTTTTTGCATTTGCCACCGAGTAGCACGTTAAGAGGAAAATTTGCAACAACGGTTGCGCTTAGAAGTTACCACACCTACTTTGTAGGTAAATAGTTATAAATGCATGATACCAATCATGAATTAAATGCCATATAAATATTCAAGAACCATACCAGTGCACATCAAAATATGATGGAAAATGCACAGTTCACTTCTCGCGTCGGCCACCAGGTGGCGCTTCAAATGGAACTCTTATAACGAAGATTGCATTTGGAGGCTTCTATACCCACTTTATTTGTACACATTTATAAATGCATGAAGTCAATTATTAATTTAAATACGAAAATTCAAGTACCATGCAGGGTTACACGAAAACATGGTGGAAAATACATGGTTTCCTTTTCACGTTTGCCACCATTATGGTGTTTCAAAAGAAAATAAGCAAAATCGGCTGCGTTTACAGGCTTTTGCATATAGCATAAAGAGTGGTATGAAAAAACAATAATTTTGTCAACATAAGCTGTCTTTATAAAAAAAAAACAACATACAATTGTTTGGCTTTATTGGTCCATGTATTTGCTAATGTGGCTAACAGATGGTGTTCCAGAACAATTTTAGTCATTCTTGTGAAAGCACTAATTTCATGGTCATATATATTAATGTTTTGAAGTATGATAAGCCATTTTTCCACTGAAATGATGCTTTTTTTATTTATCTTCCTTCATTTTTCATTGAAAATGATTATTTCTATCCTTGAGTATTGTCATATGGGTTAAGCAGTCAATTTGCCCTATTTTGACCACTTCCATGGCAACCAACTCAGAGTCTGAAATTTTGCTTGAAATTAACCCAAAAAGTGTCTAATTTGGAATCTGCAGGTGACTTTTTTACTTTAAAAGATGCCTGAAATTTCAAGGTTGAAGATCCCAAACTTTTAAGATATGGGTCTGTAAAGATGGAATAAAGTTGGCATCTTCGTTGATGCCGCTTGAAAATTTGGCCGCTTCCATTGTCTGGATATCGAAGTTTGCCCCCTTCAATTTCCAAAATAATCTTCAATTGCAAATATCTTTCTTGTCAATTATATTCTCATTTACTGTACAGCTTTATGCTTAAAAAGTATGAAGAGATAACATGATGCCAGAAATGCCTTAATTTTGTGAAAATTTTAAAAGATGAGTTTTCATTTTAATGGAAAAGGGCCATTTTTGAGTTGCGATGCCAGCCCTATCTCTGGGAACTACATAAATTGCTCTATGTCGAGAAAGACTTCATCATAGGTAATTATTTTAGTATCGTTGGAAACTTCCTAGAGAGTGGTTTCACAAAAGATTAAAAAATGAACTACTTATTGACTTCAAAATTTGGTATCTCTCACTACTTTCCGACAAAACCAACCACAAACTGTTCGCACATTTGAAGCTGGCCCTGCACACCCTTGCCTTTTTTACAATAAATAAATAAATGAATGAATGAATGAATGAATGAATGAGTGAATGAATGAATGAATGAATGAATGAATGAATGAATAAATAAATAAATAAATAAATAAATAAATAAATAAATAAATAAATAAATAAATAAATAAATAAATAAATAAATAAATAAATAAATAAATAAATAAATAAATAAATAAATAAATAAACAAACAAACAAACAAACAATAAATAAATAAATAAATGAATAATTGAATGCAGCCTGGTGGCCAACGCAAAGGGTAACCACTAAAAATTAATGTGCATGTAGCACGATATATATTTCCCCGTAAGTAAAAAGTTGCCTTCAAAAATAAGGTTGACTGTAGGCCTTTTAAATTAATCACACCTGAATTAAAGCTTTTCCGCACGTGACTGTCAGAGAGCGCCACCAGATGGATACGTTTATGTTTGTTGTTGTTTGTTTGTTTTTTCTCTAATGGCATACCATGCATCAAATAACTGAAGTTTACAGAGTAGGCTTCCATCTAGAATTTCTGACAATTTTTAGTGTCCCACATTCTCTGACCATGCAGCTGCTGTGCAGGTAATAAGGCATTTTTTAAACACTTTAGCGCCATGGCTTACTCTCTGGGCCTGCACTTAGGGGCGCCAAAATTTAATATTTTGTTCTTTAATGGTCTTTTATCATGAACGCATGAAGTCAACCACTGATTTTATACTTCCTGATGATACCTTGCTTTATTGTTTTATTGCAATTTAAGTTTTTACCGTTTCAATTATTATTATTATTATTATTATTATTATTATTATTATTATTATTATTATTATTATTATTATTATTATTATTATTATTATTATTATTATTATCATCATTATCATTATCATTATTGTCATTATCATTATCATTATTATTATTATTATTATTATTATTATTAATGGTAGAAGTAGTAGTAGTAGTAGTAGTACTAGATGTAGTATGATAATGATAAAAAAACAAACTGACTATGCTGAAAAAAATGATGGAATGAGCCCAATGGGCTTTGAGACTAAATAAAACAAATGTAGGCGTAATGATCATGGTAATCAATGATTTAAAACTCTTTCGAATTTAATTTTTAAGAAAAAACGTCATCACAGTGGTCATAGTATGGAATTTATTTTATGTAAATGGCTTTCAAATACAAATAAAGACACCTTGTGTACCCACCGCAGATACCCATTTTTTTGTCATGTGAATGTGAACCTGTCATACAGCGCAAATGCAAGAATTGTTTGTCTTCGCACCAAATTTCCGGCTGTCTTCTCCACTGATTTCCGTTCTCTCAGATATTTGGGACCAGTATACTAGTTACTGAATTAAAAATATTTGATATTCACAAATGGAACATTCACAATGAAATATGAGCATTGCTTCGCATATTTTTAGAAAAACTATACCTAATAAGGTGTCTGCTTACCGAAAAGTGTATGTGCATGAAATGGATGAGTGAATACGTAGAACAATAGAAAGTCGGGCAAACTTTGATAAATCTGCATAAAATTACTATTCCAACATTGACTGAGCATTTCAGAATTAAAGCGTGTAAGGCAAAAAGTGTGAATGGAAATGTTTCTTTTCAACATTTCTCCTACAAAATGTATCCCTGGTATCTGTGGGCAGTTTTTTGGGAAAAAACGTACATCTCCCTAGTGTATTTCTTTGTAAAATACCCACACCCTTGCAGGACATCAGTGAAGACTACCGGGGCTTGACTCGGTATTCAGTTATTAACAAGCCAATTAAGCCATTGCTCCTGTATACTCGCACATGGGTTATTTATGCAAGAGGGCGGGTACGTGGTCAATTTTTTTATAGGTGTACACCAAAAAATGTATTGTTTTTTCTGCAAGCGAGTTTACGTTATATGTGCTCCTTGCTTATTTGTGTCGTTTTCAGAATGGTTAACACAATTTGTTCTATTGTTTACTTTATATACATAAATATACATATACATTACAACGAATTGACTGGCTTTTTACATAGCTGTTATACTGCACGGAACAGTTGCGAGAGACTTTAGGGAGTTGATACAGTAAAATGACACTTTGTTACACATAAAGCTGTTGAACCTGAGACTCATAGAATTCCAAAGCTGCAGTGCTCCAGCATGGATGAATCGATACTTGTGAAGGCAGCGCAAATTTGTGTATAATGTTCGAAGTTAGGGACTTTTCTGTGGGTTTATTTGTTTGTTTGTTTCTTTTTAATATGGGCTGATTTCTCTGATGAATTTTAGAGGAAGAACCTGTCAGTATCAACTACCAAACGCTTTGATTGTACATAAAATTTGGTTCAAACATATTTTTATTTAAAAAAAAGCAATTGGAAAACAGTGCGCAGCCCTATATAAATTCCTCTTGCACACAGAGAGGTAGAGATAAAAGACTGGATTACAACATCAGACAAGGTACACGTCACGTTTCATTTCAAAGACAGAGAGAGTGGCACTGCCGCACAAGCTTGAGTAAAAGTACCGAGACAAGACGCCAAAGATAAGGAAAGATGGTTGAAGTACGTCCTCGTTTATCAGGTATATCGTCAGCAAATTGATTAGTACTTACCAAATAATTATGTTGCATGTAGCAACCTATGTGACTGCTCCCAGTCTGCCTGTTGTTTTGATATAGTTATGTACAGCGTCAAATATTATTTCATTTTGTTGTAAAGTACACGCTTTAGAGCCAAAAAGTAATGTTTGAGTAGTGAAGGGTGCAAAAGGAATAATTTTGCTGTGTAATGTGTTTCGTTGATTGATGTAAAAACAACATTCACAAAAGTAGTGGAATACATCTTCATTAAAGTTACTGCAGGCACACCTGGGAGAATCTGCAAGACCTTTTTCGAATAAATCCATGCGCAGACGTGCATGAAACACAGCATGTCGTCTTTCGCCCCCGCAAAACAGTTTATTGACACATTCAGTTCCCTGATTTAGGTTTTTCTTGAACTCTGCAAAGTCTTCCGAGTTACGGACTTGTGGGTAAATTGTTCCACAGTCAAACAACAGATGTGAGCAAGGAAGAGGCAATCTAGAACCCGATCTGATGCTGTACCTGTTTCTGTCACAAACAGGGCCAGGAATAAGATTTTGTAGATATAGAGGGAGTGTCACCATTCATCATTTTAAAGAATAGAATGAATTTGCTTTTTTCCCAACGTGAAGATAATTTCTCGAGGCCGGATTCTTGATAGACAAGACTGTGGCTAGTACCAGCAGTTGCACCTGTAATAATTCTGGCTGCAGCAAGTTGAACGTTTTCTAACTGCGTGGACTCCTGTAAAGTACAGTCGTCCCAGACTACTACCGCATATTTCAGGAGAGGTCTTACAAAAGAAAGATAGAGTGTATCTAGAGATTGCCTATGAAGTCGAAATTGCAAATATTTCAAAATATCGACCATTTTCTTTCCTTTAGTAAACAATTCCTTGATATGACTAGACCATTTCAAATCAGAACGAATGGTGAGGCCAAGATGTTTGTGATCGGTTTTGTTTGGCAGTGTACTTTCCATAAAGGCTAAATCTGGGTACTGTAAAGGATTTATTTTCTTAGATATTATCATGCTCTTGGTTTTTGTCGGATTGAAGGATGCCAGCCATCGCTGTGACCAAGCTTCCACTTGCTGTAAGTCAGTGTTAAGAATATTGGTCGCAGCATTGGCATCATCCACCGTAATAAAAAGAGTTGTGTCATCTGCAAAAAGTCGTACTGATGATTGAACAATGTTTACAATATCATTAATATATATTAAAAATAATAGGCGTCCAAGAACAGATCCCTGAGGGACGCCTGCCTTGACTTGTCTCCACTGTGATGACCCTCCTTGACAACAACTTTTTGTTTGCGTCCCTCCAAGTAATCTCCGAACCACTGCAGCAATGAACCGTTTATTCCAGATTTCTTTAATTTGTTCAAAAGACCCGCGTGATAGACGTGGTCGAAAGCCTTTGTTGTATCGCAAAAAAATACTCTGACATCCTTCTGGATGTCGACAGCTTCATAAAATTGGTGATACATGTACAGAAATACAAGTTGGTTGACCGCGCTATCACCCAGTATAAATACATAACATTTTAAAAGTATCAAAATATTACTGAGTGCAATAGCTACCCGAGCAAAGGGACTTCATTCCTAGACCAAAGATCATAGATATACGCACTCCTAACAAAGAAAACCTACAAAGTCAATTGACCACAAGGCTTTACAGAACCTGTCCGCATCAGAGCTCAACATTCATGAATTCGACTGTCTGTAGGAAGGATATGAGTTTGACAGAGAGCTGATATCAGGAGCAAAAAACGAAAAAAAAAAAAAAAAAAAAAGAAAAAGGAAAAGAGCAAGAAAGGAGAGACACGGTCCACCAGGATCCCATTAAGCAGACCTGGTCTCATTCAAAAATGCAATGCCCCCCCCCCTCCCCAAGACGGTTTATGGGTGACACTTTGACAAGCTGCTGATCGGCTGTAAATCGGCAAAAAGGTGATTAAATGGTGCAATGTATGATGTATGAAGTACAAAAGCTTTCCTCTGTTATGTAGTCATTTGACTGTTCAGAAAATGTTTCCATCTGTGTTGAAAAGTAAGGTTTTATTGAATGAAGTTTTAGATAGTCACTACCTATTAGATAATGATAATTCGATCAATTGCGACTTAGTTCCTATTTCCTGGTAATTTTTCCGTGTCTTTTAATGTTCAAAAATTTATTAATAGGTCTGTTTTCATTTTTTTATTTTTCCAATTATTTAGTTCATCAATGACTTTTAGACAAACCTGCGATCATCCTACTATAATGTTTGAGGCGATACCCTCCATCACTCGCCGGCAAAAATGTCCATTCATCGCAGGCACTAAGACATGTTTTTAGGGCGCATGTATCTTCCTTTTTTAACACATATATTGCAACTTAATTTTGCCAGTTAATGGAAACTTTGAGAAATCTTCGAGTGAAAAGTTGGAGTCATTACAGGAATATTTGACGAGATATTGATGGTCACTGCAGAGAGACAAAATCGCATTACGTATTTTGAGATTGAACCACAGGGCAAAATATCCATAGGGTCGCAGAGATAAGTAAACAATGATCAGCCTTTCAAACAATACACGTTTCCAAAGTTTTTACTGACCTCAGTGTAAAACAGAGGGGCTCACTTTAGTTCCTTATTTATTTTAATGGTAACATGTCACATATACTCCCTCGTACTTTATTTTCTGTGGCAATGAAAAATACTTCAGAACGATGCCCAAATGGGTATTCAGAACAGTTCCTCAGCAGGTTTAAAAAAAATCCTGCGAATTGTTAATGTGTATGGGCTTGGTGTACAGGAAGCTACACTTTTCTGCTTTTGTACAAATTATAATCTTATTTTAAAAAAACACAAGGTAAAGCATGCAGATCAAGATACATCTCGTCTCCAATAGGTTGCAAAATGAGAACAAATAACGCGAAATGAACTCAAAATAGGACGCTAGGAATAAAAAACAATAGAAACTTTGATCTATTGCTTGGTCAGGAATTTCAGTCCGTGAAATTGTGAAAGTTTGGTCTGTATACTTTTATACAAGACCGAGATAAATTTGGTCAGAGATGTGTTAAATATTGTTTAATATCTCCTTGGTTACTCTAAGTCCCATCACATATCCCTGTTAACTCGTGTACAATCAGATAAACCGGCTGTATGCTGTGTGCCATTTATAAAAAGGCTCATGCACTGGCCAGTGGCCAGGTTTGCAAAGTGCTGCTGACAGAGTATTTTTACTAGGTTGTTTTCAGATTCATATAGTAATCGATTGCCTCATAACAGCTCATACCTTTCACATGCACGTGAGCATTTGTCAAAGTTCCCTGGCTGTTTATGCATATAACTTGATGATGTATGGGATTAAAATGCATGGTTTTGTTTAGTTTAAACATATTTATTTTCACTGGATTACCCAATAGTACATAAAATATAACTAATCCAGGGGTTTTCCAGACACGGAGACGCACAAAATGATATATACAAGACGCATAGGACAATACAATGTACAAACATGTGACTATGTACTCAGGTAGACATGATATAATGCAATTAAACAGCAAAAACAATATTTAACATTTCAATCCAATTAAGAAACATGCTTATATACACGAATATACTTAGTAACAAGCTAATGCATCATCAGCATAGGGAGCAACTGAAGAGGAGGTTATAGCTTGCTGGGTGCGGCCGAAGCACCCTGGCTGCAGACTCACACTGCCACTGTGGAGCCGTCAGTGCGCCCAGTAGCTCGGATGTTCCTTCCCGCCTTGTCATTGTCGACCCACCTGTGATGTTTTGACCCATATGTGGGAGCATTATTCATATATTCTTGCAGACCTGTTGGATAAACCAATGATCTGAGGAATGAATATGCAGATGAGACACGATAGAGAACATGGTAGTATGAAAGGTACATACGTTGAACATACAAATACACTGCAATGGTATATGCTAATTTCGAGATACATATATGGGATAAGGTACCACCCAGTTACAATATAAATCGGTGTGTTTCAACAATGAAATTTTGCATTGCTCTGAAAATTACTGTATTGCATTCTTCTTAAAGTTCTTTACTCCCGAACAATAAAATAATACATAGTCTGTCACTGGCAACATGCAATATAATGTTTGGATTAACACCAGGGGCTAACAAAGAAGTGATGGTAAGCATGAGCTTCTTTCTTTCCTTGACATATTTAGGGCAGTATAGACAAAAGTGTTTAAAATCCCCAGTTGGTCGGTAGCAAGCACAGGTGGGCTGTTGAATGACATTTATTTTATGGAGATCGGAATTAAGTCTTGAGAATCCTAATCGTAACTGGGTATGACAGATGCTAGCGAATCGTTGACCATGGGAGTAGAAATCTGGAGCAATGTCGGCCGCTAGCAGAGTGGCTTTGAGTTTCGACTTAAAGATTTGAAGGGGAAGGGAGTTACGGATGTCAGTGGGGAGATTATTCCATAGTTTGGTGGCATCAGGGAGAAGGAATTTTCAAACCGTTGTGTTCGGCACTTGAGGAGGCGAAGCTAGCTGATAGGCCTGTTGCGGGAGCGTATGACCAGCAATGGCGGGGGTGAGAGGTATAAGGTTGGATAGATAGGAAGGAGTTAAGTTATATTACATTTTTGTAGAACATGATTAATTTGAAATATTTGTGTCTACAGGGTAGTGTAGGCCAGCCAAGTTGATCAAAGAGTTTGTTGTGAGACGTGTGCCTTAGTGCACCAGTGTATATATTAGCTGCCTCGTACTGAATTGACTCAAGTAAATCACTCAGACCTTGCCCACAACTTTCAAAGATAACACAACCATATTCAGGAATTGGCCGAACCATTGAAAAATATAATTTCTCTAGTGTTTTTCGGGATAACTTAAATTAGAATCTTCAAAGAAGTCCAATTGCCTGGCAGGCTTTGTTAGTGATGCGTGTATCATGCGCACGCCAATAAAGAACGTTCGCTAGAGTAATTCCAAGGTGAGTATGGGTGTCTTCTTCTGGTATGGCGGTACCACCAAGAAGGACAGGGGGTGACGAGGTTTATTGATTTTGGCCGGGAAAATAGCTGAAGTGGATTTTATGGCATTAAAAACCATTCGCCATAATTTACCCCAGTGGTCGACAATTGAAAGATTTGTGTTCAAGTGGTGTGCTGAGTGGGTAGGGTTTTGAACTATATCACGAATGCTAGTGTCGTCGGCAAAGATGCGGACATCACAGGTCAAGTCACCTACACTATAATTTGTATACACAAGAAATAATAAGGGACACATAATGGATCCCTGAGGTACGCCGGCCTGGACGGGAAGCCAAGACGAGGTTCGCCCGTGGATAATAACACGTTGAAAGCGGTTTGACAGGTAACTGTTTATCCATAAAAGAAATCCTTCAGATAACCCCAGTTGTCGTAGTTTGAAGAGGAGGTCTACATGCCACACTTTGTCCAATGCTTTCGAGATATGTAAGAATACCATTCTGGTCTCCTTGGAAATTTTCAAGCCCTTTGTAGATATTGTGGAGAATACTTGTTAGTTGGTTGGTAGTTGAATCATTAGCTTTAAAACCAGGGTTCTTATCAGTTAGTAAGTTGTTGCCTATTGGATATTCATAAAGAAAATTAAAGACCAGTATCTCGAAAACCTTAGATACGTTGCACAGCAAGAAAATTGGACGATAGTTACTCTTGATTTGTTCATCAGATTTTTTAACACGGGGCAGGTATTAGAGCGTTTCCAAGAATCGGGAAATTGGGAGACTCTGATTGACACTACAACTGATATTTCTATACATTATTTGGTATTCGCCGCTATTGATAAAGCATTGCAGAAGTGATCATGATTGATACATCAAACAATACTCCACACTTTTCATAACATCTGCCTCTATTTTAAAGCATTGCAGAGTTGATCATTATTGATACTCCAAACAATACTTGTACACGTTACATGGCATCTAACACTATTAATAAAGCATTGCAGAGTTGATCATGATTGATACCCCATCCATTACCTGCGCATATTACATAATGGATGTGCTCCTAATAAAATAAAATTGAGTCGAGGATGAACAAGCAGTGCTTCCACTTTTATGTGTTACCTGCCCCTATAGATCATGTATTTTATAGTTGATAGAGGTTGATACTTCAACAATACTTGCACATATTATATAATAGATGTGCCCCTAGCAATCATATATATTTGAGTCCTGGATGAACAAACAATGCTTCCACTTTTATATGGTACCTGCCCTATTGATCATGTATTTTGCAGTTGATGATGATTGATACTGAAAATGATATTTCTATACATTACTTGGTATTCGCCTCTATTGATAAAGCATTGCAGAAATGATCATGATTGATATGTCAAACAACACTCCACACTTTTCATAACATCTGCCCCTATTAATAAAGCATTGCAGTGTTGATCATGATTGATACTCCAAACAATACTTTTACACGTTACATGGCATCTAACTTTATTAATAAAGCATTGCAGAGTTGATTATTATTGATACTCCATACATTACTTGCGCACATTATATAATGGATATGCTCCTAAGGAAAAAAAAATTGGGTCGAGGATGAACAAGCAATGCCTCCGTTTTTGTATGGTACCTACCGCTACAAATCATGTATTTTATAGCTGATGATGATTGATACTCCAAACGATATTTCTATACATTGCATGGTATTAGCCGCTATCAAAGTATTGCAGAGTTCCTCATAATTGATATTTAAAATAATATACACTTTCTTGCAAAGACATAATTACGCCACCATTACTGTGTGGGTGCTCTACTTGATTGCAGTCAGACACACAGATCCATAGTCTGTTTAATTTTGATGTGCTCCTATAAATCGTACATTTGTGATCCATGGATAAACAAACTAATCTTCCAGTTTTATGTGGTACCTGCCCGTATTGATCGCGTATGTTATAGTTGACACAGGTTGATACTCCAAAAAATGCTTGCACATATATAATGGATGCACCCCTAGTAATCATATATATTTGAGTCATGGATGAACAAACAGTGCTTCCACTTTTTTATGGTACCTGCTCCTTTTAATCATGTATTTCATAGCTGATGATGATTAATACCCCAAACGATATTTGTATATATTACAAGGCATGCGCCCCTGTTAAAAAAGCATTGCAGACATGATTATGACGGATACTTCAAACGATATACATTTACCTGCTAGGACAGAGATGCGCCACCATTACTGCTCCATTTAACTGCAGTCAGACACACGGAACCATAGTGTGTCTAGTTTTGATGTGCTCCTATTATCGTACATTTTTGAGCCATAGATGAACAAACTAATCTTCCAGTTTTATATGATACCTGCCTCTATTGATCACGTATTTTATAGTTGTTACAAGTTGATACTCCAAACAATACTTGCACAATCTGCACATATATAATGGATGTGCCCCTTGTAATCATATCTATTTGAGTCTTGGATGAACAAACAGTGCTTCCACTTTTATATGATACCTGCCTCTATTGATCACGTATTTTATAGTTGATACAAGTTGATACTCCAAACAATACTTGCACATGCTGCACATATATAATGGATGTGCCCCTTGTAATCATATCTATTTGAGTCTTGGATGAACAAGCAGTGCTTCCACTTTTATATGGTAGCTGCCCCTATAGATCATGTATTTTTTAGTTGATAGAGGTTGATACTTCAACAATACTTGCACATATTATATAATAGATGTGCCCCTAGCAATCATATATATTTGAGTCCTGGATGAACAAACAATGCTTCCACTTTTATATGGTACCTGCCCTATTGATCATGTATTTTACAGTTGATGATGATTGATACTGAAAATGATATTTCTATACATTACTTGGTATTCGCCGCTATTGATAAAGCATTGCAGAAATGATCATGATTGATACATCAAACAACACTCCACACTTTTCGTAACATCTGCCCATATTAATAAAGCATTGCAAAGTTGATCATGATTGCTACTCCATACATTACTTGCGCATATTATAAAATGGATGTGCTCCTAATCAAAAAGTTTTGAGTCGAGGATAAACAAACAATGCTTCCACTTTTGTTTGGTACCTGCCCCTATAAATAATAAATTTTATAACTGGTGATGATTGATACTCAAAACGATATTTCTATATATTACATGGTATTTGCCACTATCAAGACATTGCAGAGTTCTTCATGATTGATACTTGAAAAGATACATATTTTCCTGCTCAGACAGAGTTACGCCACCATTATTGTGTGGGTGCTCCACTTGTGCACAGTCAGACATACGGAACCAGGGTCTGTTTTGTTTTGATATGCTCCCATAAATCGTACATTTTTGAGCCATGGATGGACAACTAATCTTCCTGCATTATATGGTACCTGCCCCTATTGATTGCGTATGCTATAGTTGATACAGGTTGATACTCTAAACAATACTTGCACATATATAATGGATGCACCCCTAGTAATCATATATGTTTGAGTCATGGATGAACAAACAGTGCTTCTACATTTTATGGTACCTGCCCCTATTGATCATGCATTTTAGTGTTCATGATTGATACTCCAAACAATATTTGTACACGTTGCATGTCATCTTCCCCTTTTAATAAAGCATTGCAGAGTTGATCATGATTGATACTCCAAACAATACCTGCCCATATAGTGTAATGGATGTGCTCCTAATTATTTTTTTTGAGTCGTGGACAAACAAACAATGCCTCCACTTTTATATGGTACCAGCCCCATTAATCATGTATCTGATGATGATTTATACTCCAAACGATATTTCTATATATTACAAGGCATGCGCCCCTGTTAAAAAAAGCATTGCAGAAATGATCATGATCGATACTTCAAGCAATATACATTTACCTTCAAAGACAGAAATGCGCCACTGGTACTGTGTGAGTGCTCCACTTTATTGCAGTCAGACACACTGAAGCATAGTTTGTTTGGCTTTGATGTGCTCCTTTTAGTCATACATTTTTGAGCCATGATGAAACAAACATAGCTTGCACTTTTATGTGGTCACAGCCCCTATTGATCACGTATTTTATAGTTGATACAAATTGATACTCTAAACAATGCTTGCACATGTTGCACATATATAATGGATGTGCCCCTAGTTAATATATAAATTTGAGTCGTGGATAAACAAACAATGCTTCCACTTTTATATGGTACCTGCCACTATTGATCATGCATTTTATAGTTGATGATGATTGATACTCCAAACAATACTTCTACATATTTTATAATGGGTGTGCTCCTTCTAATCATAAATTTTTGAGTTGTGGATAAACAAACAATGACTCCATTTTAATATGGTACCTGCCCCTATTAATCATGTATTTTATAGATGATGACGATTGATACCCCAAACGATATTTGTATACATTACATGGCATGCACCCTTATTAATAAAGCATTGCAAAGTTGATCATGATTGATACTTCAAACGATATACATTACCTGCTTACACAAAATTACGCCACCATTATTATGTGGGTGTTCCACTTCAGCACAGTCAGACACACGGAACCATGGTCTATTTAGTTTTGATGTGTTTCTATTAATCGTACATTTTTAAGTCATGGATGAACAAACAAATCTTACACTTTTATATGGTACATGCCAGTACTGATGACGCATCTTATAGTTGATACTTCAAACAATGCTTGCACGTATTATATATTGGATGTGCCCGTAGTAATCATATATATTTGAGTCGTGGATGAACAAACAATGCTTCCACTTTTAAATGGTACCTGCCCCTATTGATCATGTATTTTATAGTTCATGATGATTTGTACTTGTAGATTTCACTTTTAATTCCTATTCCATTTGCTCCCGGGACCTATCACACCCTTTACCTATCTTTATGTTTGATTTTTTCCTGCTCTCTTATTACCTTTATTGTTAATATTATTGTTAATATTATTATTATTATTATTATTATTATTATTATTATTATTATTATTATTATTATTATTATTATTATTATTATTATTATTATTATTATTATTATTATTATTATTAATGGTAGAAGAAGTAGTAGTAGTACTAGATGTAGTATGATTATGATGAAAAATTTCCGTGGTGTTGAGCAAAAATATGCCTTCATTTGCTGCGAAATGTATAATATTCTATCCTCGTATTGTACTGTTTGTTGTGTGTCTTGTATATTCTTTTTGCGTCTTTTTCTTCTTCCTGGAGAGCTTCTGGATCAGTCAGTTTTGTTGTACTATTAGGTCATCCAGTTGAAATAAATGTGTGGCCAGCAAAGGGGTGGACACGTGGTATAACTAAAACATGAAATGAAATACGTTGCATGTCGATCAGGCAAATAATCGAATGCCATGGAAATACATGGGGTTTAGCAGGCAAGAACTAATACATTATACGTCTTGAAGATGAAATAATAAAGCCTTGGTCACAAAATGTGGCAGCTGGGGCAATTAATCACATATCATGAGAAAGCTCAAGTGCTTCACAGGAAGAATTATTGCATGGTAAAACTTTCACAAGAAAAAAAAAAACAACAGAAAACTGAACATGAAATAAAGGACCGAAATAAATAACTTGGTAACACAATGTTGTAGTTCCGTCAAGCAAATCATTAAACAACATGAAAACAATCTTATTAGAGTTTCACATGGATGAATCAGTGCATGAGACAGCTTTAAATAAAGTGAACACCTTTTATTTCAATATGTGGTATTTCAATCAGACAGATGGTCGAATAACGTGGAAACACATAAATGGTTTTCACCAGAGGGAATAACGTTAGTTAACACAATCGCAATGAAAAAAAAGGTCGATGAAAGTTTGTTGAACACAGCAATTATTGAACACTGCCAATAATGGAAAGTCTCTCATCAAAACAAGATTATACAGGGCAGTCGGCGGACTTAAAAACAGCATGAGTGTGCATTCTGAAAGTTTGGTTGTTTGGTAGAACCGCTGGTAGTGGTAGAACAATGGATGTCTTCCTACTAATCATACATTTATAAGTAGAATATAGACAGACACTGCCTCCACCTTTATGTGGTACCTGCCCCTATTAGTCATGCATTTTACAGTTGATGATGAATTATAAGCGTAACAATACTTGTACTCTTTACATTACATCTGCCCATATTAATAAAACATTGCAGAGTTGATCACGATTGATACTCCAAACAATATTTGAACATATCACGTGATGGATGTGCTCCTACTTATCATATATTTGAGTCGTGGATGAACAGACAATGCTTCCATTTTATAATGGTACCTTCCCCTATTGATCACATATTTTATAGTTGATAATGGTTGATAGTCCGAACAATACTAGTGACATTAAATGTTATACGTGCCCCCTAATGTTGCAGATTTTAGAGTCGATGTTGATTGATTCTCGAAACAATACTTTGAAATTGTATATTTAGCTTGCCCGGGTGGTTATCGTATTTTCACAGCAATTGATAGTCCAAACTTGTCCCCTCTGTCCTGTCCGTGTTTTCTCCAAAAACAGGCATTTGTATCGGGCTTGGCCCGCCTTGCTTTTTTTGACTAAAATGTGTTAAAATCAAACCAAATTTACTTATACACAGGATGTAGAGTATCTGCCCCTATTAATAAAGTATTGCAGAGTTTATCATGATCGATATTCCAAACGATATTTGCACATATTATATAATGCATGTGCCCCTATTAATCATGTATTTTTACTTCGTGAGCAGTACTTTTCTATGTATCTTGAACTTGTATTAAATGGCACCTACCCAAATTTATTTTGACGCATGTATAAACAATTTGATTGATACTCCAAACAATGTTCACACACAATACCCAATGTATATTGTACTTTCCCCTATTGATCAAACATTTTAATAATGATGATGATGTATACTCCAAACAATGCTTCTGCATGTATGTTGTACCTGCCACTATGTTTGAACATTTTATCAATATATCACAAATAAACTACCCTTATTTTTAAGCAGGACCCAAGGATTTTTTAAAAGTTGATCCATGCTTTCCCTTTTTTCATTTCACTACAGGAAGCATTCAAAGCATAAGAATACAGAAGAAAGTTATACCATGTATACAGCATGTTTGGATGCATAAAAACAATACATAGTGCACATGCCCGTGGTATGATGCATCTCTGGTATAAAGTTCATTATTCTGTCTCTTGGGGTTCTAGAGATATGTTCCCAGATGGACAGACATCTCCTTTGAAACTTAAAAGCTTCATACACTATTCCACCATACAGACACTGGTATAAACCTGGAAATACTAATACAAATTAAGCACAATAAAGTTGACCATAGGTGTTATGAGGTAAAGTGTACTAAGGTATTAGCTGAAAGCCACCTCTTTCACTGTACTGGATGAAGATAAAAAAGAAAGAAATCCTGCAAAAAGTGGGTATGATCTTGGTTTTCCGACCTAAGACAGACTAGAGAAAATTCTCTAGGTGGGTTAAGCATTCTTTACCCCGGGTACTTTCCCTCTTACCACTCTAAACACTTTGAGCACTATACTTTGTCATTTCAAACTCCATCTTGACACAATGTGACTAATGTTCTTCAGTTAGTGTTATATTTATTAGGTATTATGTCAGACTGACAGACACGGCCCCTATCCCCACTAGCTCTCCATCCCCCTATGCCACCTTCAGTGGCGGGGGTGGGGAGTGCCCAAACAAATAAAAAAAATAAGCTATCATAAATTTCTGTTTAAAATAGAAACATAATTGTCTTTTATAAACAATTATATACAATTATTTCAATTAGGGACAATGAAAATCTTGTCAAAACGAGTTGTGGGTGGTGGTGGTGGTGGTGGTGGTTGGACCATGACAATGCCAAATCGACTAAATAAACTATTAATCCTTGTCAGTTAATCGTGTGTGCTGAATGAAAACAACCACATTTTCCGGTTAAGTTTTTTATTGACATTGTAGGTGTATATTTTACTGTATACGCCCATATCTTAAACATATCTTGCTGTTACATTCCAGCTCCTGAAACATTTACTTAGTAACAACTACCAAAGTGTAAGGTTTTCTACTCATTTCACAAAATAATTATATATCTAAAGGGTTGGTTTGCAAAAAATATTTATATTCATGTGGACACTTTTTATGGTGTCAAAGAACAAATACAGTGGTACCTGCTATTTAAGACCACCCTTAATGCCAGACAAAAGTGGTCACGTATGACAGGTGGTCCTCCACTGCAGGTAAGCGGGCAAAGAAATTAAAGACCAGTGTCTTGAAATGGTGGTCTTAAAAGCTGGTGTGGTCATCCACGAGAGGTGGTCTTTAGAGCAAGTACCACTGTTCATGAAATACATATCATGAAATTTAATATTCAATTAACTGACCGAGGTTTAGAATATATTCTTAGAGCCCATATATATATATATATATATATATATATATATATATATATATATATATATATATATATATATATATATATATATATATAATATACACAGTAAAACCTCAACAGAACACCTCTGTATACTGAACACCTTTCTATATTGAACACCATTTCTCGGTCCTGAATATATACTTCCAATGTTAGCAAACCTCCCCATACCAAACACTTTCTTCCGGTGCCAAGGGAGTTCGGTATAGGGAGGTTTGACTGTATAGGTGCATAGATAGATACACATAGATAGATAGAGACAGACAGACAGTGAGGTAGGTAGGTAGGCAGGTAGGTAGAGATAGATGATAAAGAGACATAGACAGACAGACGGACGGACGGACAGACAGATATACAGACAGACAGACAGACAAACAGACCGATAGATAGACAGACAAACAGACCGATAGATAGACAGACAGACAGACAGACATACAGACAGACAGACAGACAGATAAATAGATAGATAGATAGATAGATAGATAGATAGATAGATAGATAGATAGATAGATAGATAGATAGATAGATAGATAGATAGATAGATAGATAGATAGATAGTCTTTCCAGCTATTTCAGGCCAAGTTAAAATTAATGTACATTTCCAAAAAAGTAACACACAAATATAAACATTCTCTTCTTTCCATGAAATTATAACTTTTTCTACTCATATCAAATTGAACTTACCAGTTTGTATCTATCACCCTCTTCAATATGAATGACCTTACAAATAAGACCAAGGTATGTCACAAGTAAAAGATAAATCCAAGAATCGAATTTTTGGCAGAGGGTAACTTTCAGTTTTAGAAGTCTTGGCAACTATGGAATATATATTGCGCACTATCTTTTTCCACAAATATGACAGGCAAATATAAAAGATATCATATTTGCATGACATTGAATCTCCTACATTCAAATGTCAGTTACATACTACTAGGTACATTGTGGAGTCAATTTAAACGCAAAAGATTGTGTCTTGATACATGTGATGAACTCTGTCATCAAATTCGATACAAATAACTTCTCAATCAAGTCACATATACATCACTGTCACCCAAATAACTTGTCAATCAAGTCAAATATACATCACTGTCACAGATAATATCAGATTGTAAATTGACTCATAACAACATCACTACTTCTAGATTAAATCACAATCTGTAGTAGGAAAAGTCTGATTATATTGCAGTTGCATCAATTACTTATAAAATTGAAACGATAAAAGTAACTTTAAAAAAGCTAGGCAGATACCACATTCTTAGTGGAACGACAGCAGCTTGTGTCTGGATATCAACATGATCAAACTCTCACCTAGATAAACATATGCTGTCCACGTATCTTGAAGATTATCCACAGCCCAAAAAGTAATTCCGTTTATGTACATGTAATGATGACATTCATCAGATTCAATACCAGCATTTTCTTACTCAAATCACAGGTACCATATTCACCCAAATAAGCAACTGAACCCCTTGCAAAACTGTGGAGTACGTATAATAGGACCTAAATGAAATTAAAACAATCAAATTAATTTCAACACTAGAAAAGAATATTTACTTCAAAGAAGATCTGTCTGTGTGCCTTCAATATTTGTCAATATTAAATGCTACAACCTTTGTTTATTCTTCATTCGATGTGCTTAATATAGCAATAATACAAATTGAAGACAGGGTAGCAATACAGACCTTTGTAGTGTTAGTCTGGCCAGTAGGTTGCCATCATGACAAAGTAACCATTTTACCCAAGGTGTGAGATTTGCATTTCTCCACATGACAGTTAATTCACCTTTTTGAAGGTGGTTAACCTTACTTCATTGGATCCCCATCCACCCATCACCACCACCCCCCCCCCAAAAAAAAAAAGATTAGATGTAATGCAACCAAGTCATGCAATATAATCTTCGAAGCCTTTGGTACTTCACATTCTATTAAGCTTATGGCTAGAAGTAAAATTTCAAAGGCCCGAAGGACCTTGACCTTTGAACTTTAGAGGTCACGATATGATCCCAATTATGTGGAAACTGACCAAGTTACCACTGAATAAAAAATTCAAAGGGCCAAATAATATTGACTTTCGACTATTTCAGGTCACATGTAAATTACAAAAATACGCAGTGTCGCAATACCTACCATTTGAGTTCCATATTATTAAAATTGCATGAAAATTGACCAAGTTATGGCTGAATGAAAATTTCAAAGGGCCAAATAAACATGACCTAGGACTTTTAGAGGTCACATGTAAATTACAAAAATGTGCAGTTTTGCAATACCTACAATTTGAGTTCCACCTGATTGAAATTGTATATATTAATTGACCAAGTTATGGCTGGATGAAACTTTAAACGTCTTATTGACCTTGACCTTTAGAGGTCACATGTATGTTTAAAAATGTGCTGTATTGCAATATCTACAATTTCAGAATTTGAGCTCAACATGGTCAACTGGATGAAATAGACCAAGTTATGGCTAGAAGAAAATTTCAAATGGCGAAATGACATTGACCTTGGGCCTTTACAGGTCAAATGTAAATAACAAAAAAAAAAAAAAAAAAGAAAAAAAAAGTGCCGTGCTACAAACCTATGAATTGAAGTTGGAATGTATTCCAGATTTAGATTTTCAAATGGCCCCATTTTGCACTATTTTCATAACTGTCAAGCATCTTTATGAAAACTCGAGATTTCGTGTATGTAGGTAAAATCATGCCAAGTTTGGAGTTTTTATGTACCATAGTTTTCAAATGAAATGTCAGACAAATTTGCCTGTAAAGAAAGAAAGAAGAAAGGAATAAAGAATTCCTTGAAAAACAGTACGTCTGTGTTGGCACACAGACATAAAAAAGCTAAGCACATAAAACAACCCTCATGGAAAGTCTTCTTGTACCTACGTTCCACATGATCACACTCTCTACATAACAATTTTTAAAGTTTGCACGGCCACTTTTTTAATGACTTGAATCAGCATAACTGACCATACAATGTAGCATTAAGTTTTAAGCTAAATCCATCCATATTTCTGACATGTTATGTGTAAGGTCCACCATACCATTCATGTAAAAAAAAAAAAAACTATTTCAAGTCACACTATGTTGATGTCATTGGCACCCCTGCTGTCAACTTGACTATTGGACAGAACATAACACATTTGACGTGCCCTTTGATACAAATTCAATCATCAAGTTCATTTACAGCTTGAACAACCTCAGTCATCTTCATAAACCTTTCACCTTTCTTCAAATTCCAAATGTGAATCATGAACTGCAAATATAGGCAAAAATGACTCTGAGTCAAGTGGCTGCCAGTGTGTTTAATGTTTTGATGGAACGAGTTGAATTGCTCACAAATTTCAGTATCCACGGCTTTTAACTTACAAATGCGACTAGACTTAAATGAATCAGTATGTTTATGTGGATAGCCATGGAAAATATCATGCCAAAATCTACTTTCAAGAAAGAAACGAGGCTGACGATTCATACAGTATTCATTGAAGGAGCATGCAAAATCATAAAAAAAATCTCCTCCGGTGCCTCTGGCAGGTAAGCGAACAATGAACTGTACGGATCTTTGCGCCCCTCAAAACTTGGCATGATGTGCAATCCCAGACAATGACCATGCAAAGTAAAAAAACACAAGAATGAGTAATTGAAACCACCAGGTGCTACTCGAGCTTGTTATTTGTTGCAAGTGTCCACTTGTGGAGCATCATCATATATGTCATGCTTATGACGTGTGCCATTAGCATCATACGTAGGTAAGTCTCGCACTCTGCATCGATGGTTTGTAAAATAGTATGCAACTCCATTTTCTGGATCATGGGTATGATGATTGGAGCTGGAGCCTGGGGCTCTAAATCTGCACTGTGAACTTCCCTAACAAAACTTATTAGGAACTTCACACAGTCTATCACCTCCCTTAGTTGTCCAATCTCTGAACACTGAATCATGAGTTCAGCTACTTCAGGACACTAGTCCATCATATCATCAATTTGGCACAACCCGTCTGGAGTGACACCATCAATATTTGCATCAAAAGTGCTCACAAATTTATCATGGAATCTGAAGGGGATAAATGCAGAAACTGGTGCATCCCCTGACAAAATGAGATAAAAATTAGCTAGTGCGTGCTTCACTTTTTCATGCAGGGTGTTGTACATGAGTAGCTGCAATAATGTTGAGTGTGCAGCATTATCAGGAAAGACATACAATAAATGCCTGCTCCTTTCAATTTTAGCCTCAGGAGTTACTACATCAGAGGCCTGTTTCCCAAGGGCTTCAAGAGCAAGATACTTAAGATGCACACGAGCTTCACAAGTTTCATCTCTTTGCTCACTAGTGGCTCCTGGAGGGTAATAAAGAAAGGTTCTCGGGTAACGCCTATAATGTGTTATAACAACCTTATCTGGTGTGGTGGGATTCTCTATTGGTGTAACATTGAGTCGACTCAATGTATCACCAACATGAGTACCATCACATGACAGATATTTTCGTGGTGAATCACACCATTCGTCTACATTTTGTCTAAAATCAATTTGATGGGCAGACAACCAGGCAAACCACCAGGTCAAAAAAGTAAATCTGCTTAAAAAAGCATGAACCAACATATTGTTGCTTCTATATATACGTGACATGTCATTGCAAAAGGATGTGAACGAGTAATGTGAAGTAGTTATCCGTGATATAAAGTCCCATGCAACTTCATCCCCAACACAAGTCTGTTTGGTCAAGAAAAACAAGCAGTCTCTTTTGCCTGTGTAGTTGACCACACACCTCCCACTTTGGCATTGGTATTTCATTACGCCACATCTGACAGCAGCCTGAAAAATTAGTGCAGATTTTAAGGATGTACATTCGGTTAGCTACAGCCCTGACAAATTACCTAAGAAATCATAAAAAGTTCATAAAAACAAACAGAAAGTGAACCTTTTTGAACAGTGAAAAGGTGACAAACTGGAGATACCATTCAATTGTCATTTGTGTTACTTGCATTGAATTTACACAGCAGTAGACAAATTGGACTTATTAGCTTTATCAGTAAGTGATCAAAAAGATTCACCCTTTTCTGTTTTTATAACAAAGTATTAAAATATCTTTTAAAATGTAATCTACCAATATATATATATATCTACAAAAGCATATGATAAAACTGCCCATATAAGAAAATTTTGAGACACTGTTGTGAATTAACATATGCAGAAGACAAGTCCTGGAGGATATATTAAAAATATATAAGAACCTCTCCATGCATTTATATCAACAAATGAAACTTAAAAGAGAGATATATGAATGGACAAATAGGATTAAATGTATAATCTCAGTGACCCCAATGGTTAAAGTAAAAAACACAAGTACTTACATGTCGTGTGTACAAGGTTGTTGTGAAGTCTTCTTTGGGATTTATGTCAGGACTATTTGGAAAACCAGCCTATAAGTAAATAATTTTAGAAACAAAAACAAAACAAAACAAAACAAAAACAAAAAAAAAAAAAAAAAATGAAAACAAAAGAGGTTCTTGAAAAAAAAAATGAAATGAATAATAATCTAAAAACACAATACATGTATTAACATGTATCTGGGTGCAAGTGACCTGTACTTGCCAAATCTGTGATGCCTTTGGCGGTTGATCATTTTTAAGACAGGTTATACAATAAAGACTGTCGTCACACAATGGTAAATTGTAATGCAACAGCCCAAAAGATTTGAAAATTCTGTAAATTTGATTAAAACAAAGAGAAGGCCACTATAATATGTTTCAATTACATACATTGTGCATCATTTGTTCTGGTAACTGAAAACCCTTTTCAAAATTTTGAACTGTTCAATGTATGGTACACAGGACAAGTTGCAAAATAGGTATCAACAATTCAACTTTGTTTCCCTATCTTTTCCAATTTTTAATATTAGGGCATTACTCAATGATAAATATAGCAACCAATGGATAGAGTACTGTAAGTATATCTATTTTTGCAAAGTACCAAATTTAGGAAGGTGTCTGAATTTTGAAATTAAATAACATGCGGAAATAAGTACTCCTTTAATCTTAAATGAACACTTGAGAGTAATTTGTGATATTCAACACTCAAAAGAACCTTAAACTGACATATTCATAATATTGAGTGCATGCAAAATGTACTATATTTACAGTATCCTAAGCCTCCTGCTTCTCCTTTTTTTTTTTTGTTTTGTTTTGTTTTGTTTTGTTTTGTGTTTTAATTAATAATTAACAGTTACCAATAACTCATCAGTGAAAGTAAGTTTTCCAAAAAAATAAAAAGGTGGGGTTGCCATCAGTCCCTAATGTTATTCAGTAGTAAGACCTTCTCTTGACCAGTGCTTGCCAATGTCCATGAAATGTACATTCAAAAATTCTTTCCATTCTTTTTTTCTTTATTTCAAAAAGTTAAAAAGGATTAGAGGCAGCCAGTACAATAGGCTTTTGGTCCATTCCAAGGTTAATCTGTATGACTTTATAAGCTTTAAAAATGAAGAAATTGTAGTCAATTTGCATTGTGATTTCAAAGTAGTAAAGTGGTCTACCAGGGTGCCAACAAGTCTGGACTTCTACATAAAATAAGTGTGAAAATTATTGAAAACATTTTTAAAAGCATAATATAATATAAAAGGGAAAAAATGATTAGATGCATCTGGTTTTCAATGGGGTCCATCATCAAGTACATATTCACCCTAACATTTGGCAAAGATGTAGTCACAATTTTTGGAGGTACCACGATGATGTCATCATGGGAGATGGCTGGACAGACAGTGCAGGGGCAACATTGCCCTCCGACACCTCCAACACTTTGCTGTAATGTAAACATACATGGAGGTTCCCCTCAACAATATTTATCAATATTTGTATCATTATATTGATTTTGAAATTGTTCAGATGTAAATATTAAATTGTTGGAATAAATGAATGGTAAATCCTGAATCTCTTTAATATGTGCCAAGGGTATGAATGTTGTGGCAACATTTTGGCATGATAGGCCCAAGAAATGTCTGACTTGTGTTCATTGTTGCACATTTTTTTGCATGTAAGTAGGCATACTTACTTGCTAAACTCAGAACATATGAATACTTACATTGCAATCACACCTAGTTGGTAAAGAGGGAACCAGATCAGGACCAATGATGCAACCATCTCCCCAAGTTGGATTCAAAGAACACAGCTGGAGTCTGTTCTGAACAGACCTGAAATTTATAAACTGATACTATCCGTCAAATATGTGTCATTGTGATATCCAGGTAATTGAACATATTCACAGTGGATACATGTTGGGCTTAAGATTATTTTTCCCATTTTATGTAACAAAAGCACAAAATATGGGGGCTCTCTTTTGTATTAAACCTTATTATTATTCTGTATCCAGATATAGTTAAAACAAAGCAAGGATATGGTCCAGATATATCACGTGAATGCATAAAAGTTGGCAATGGACCATTATAGCTTGACCAAAATGAACCCACAGTCTGATAACCCAACCAGTATGAGGCATCTACAGTTTTAATGTTTGGTACCTAAGAGCATGTAAAATTCCAACCAAAGCAAGTTACATTTTCATTAGGAAAATGCCAAATTTAGCAGAATAATTTAAATGAAAGTGCCAGGCTGTTAAAGTCATTATATAGCATATAAATGAATTTTAAATGACCCAAAGTCACTGATTTTCTATAGGCTTTAGATCCACCCTAAAAAGTATAACTATGCTATAAATTTGGGGACCTTTGCTTGAACCTATAAAGTGTTAGTGCAGTTGAGCCTGTTACCTAAGATGCATAACTGGTACATGTACGTGTATATATTTGATGAAATTTTCTCAGATCTAAATAGTTTTAAATCAGTAATGTCGTTGTACAACCTGTGACCTAAAACTTACCTTTAAAAGGTCACGGTCACTGATTGTCAATAGGCTTATGAATCATCCAAAGAAGTATTGCTGCTATAAATTTGGTGAATTTTGCTTGAATCTCTCAAGTGTTAGAGTGGTAATGCTGCTGTACAGACTGTGACCTAAATGTTATTTTAAAATTTGGGAGAGGAAGAAATAGGGGCAGGTCACTTATAGGCTTCTGAAGCACCTCCAGATGCATAACTGGTATAAGATTGGTGAACTCTGCTACAATCTAAAAGGTGTTAGATCAGTAATTAAGTATGGCCTGATGAATGCAAGGGTGGCAACAATATCCCTCTGGCCTATCTAGACTGAGCAGTAATAATAATAATAATAATAATAATAATAATACAAAAAATGATATATAAGTTAAGGAAACTAGATCATCCAAATGATCGATGTCCCCCGCCACATTAAGTGAACACTCTAAACATACACCCAAGGTACAACCAAACAAAATTTGAAGTGAATCTGGGTGACAGTTTTGGAGCAGAAGTTGGACATGTGAATTACCACAGCAATCCCCATTCAAGTACTCAGCAATCAATAGGAATGTATCCATTAACTGACAATTACCAGACTTGCAAAAATCGTTAAAAATCAGGGATCCATAGCAACACCACCTGGTAAACAAATTTGTGTGACCCTTCTACAAGAAATATTGACACCAAGTTCCAGCATAATCTGAAAGACGATTTTGGAAAAGAAGTCAAAAACAGCAAAAACACCAAAATTTATGATAAAAAAATAGAAAAGAATCACAGCACCACCTGTTGAACAAAAAATAAGGTCTACAGGTACCCAGAAGTGTCCCTATGCAATTTCAAAGGAATTTGCCAAGTGGTTCAGAGAAGATTTTTAAAGATTTTGCCGATAATTAAATCAAAAATCAAAAAAAACACTGAACCATGACCACTTGATCAATTTGGTAGACACCCAGCCAAGTCACAATGCCACCAAGTTTGAAGTGAATCTGGCTGATGGTTCCGGAAAAGAAGTTGAAAATCTCAACTACCACATAAATCCCCATTCACTTACATAGTACAGTAAAACCTCCATATGCGGGCACCTTTCCAAAGTGGGCACCTCCGTACAGTGGGCACTTTTCTTGTGTCCCGTTTCATTTTTCCTATTTACTACATTATTAAGCCACCTTGCAAAAGTGGGCACCTCCCTACTCCGCGCAGTGGGCACCCTAAACAGGTACTAAAATCTGCTAAAATGGGCATTATCCTTTTGTTCAATAAATATTGTACTTTGTAAAAGTGTTATTTTTTGCATCAGGACTTGCCACCATAAACTTTTAATTTTTTAAGTGTCATTTTCTATCAGTGCTCACCAACTAATGTAATCCCCCTACCATAACAGAGTACAGTACATGTATAGGCCAGCATCAACAAGGCAAAACAGCTGTTTGAGTCAACAATCACTTTTGACAGCTTTGTGGATTAGCCATAGGATTAAGGTAGCGGTATCAAAGTGGAGAGAACAATGAGCTCTAGTGGAAAGCAAGTTGGTGCGTGGACGAGTGTCAGCTCAGTGATTTGCTCCACCTTGCACTTTGATACTTTGATGTGCCTGCTGGTAATCACTGAGTTGGAATCCGTTCTGGACTTTATTTTTCTACATAGTACATGTAGTTGATATTTAATTGACTTTTTTAAAGAAACAAAGACAAAATGTTGAAACAAACTGCTTTATTCATTTATTTAAGGTGGGATTTAGATACATGTATCTATACATGTATAGATAAATATGCATGTAGATGTGTATGCATACATATATATGCCCTCTCCGTTATCTTTGTTGCTCATCCACACAACCCAAAACGACAGACCCTCAGTAAAGTGGGCACCTCCCTAAAGTGTGCATTTTGTTCTGGTCCCAAGAGTGCCCACTTTACGGAGGTTTCACTGTAATCATGATCAATAGGCATGTATGCATGGGTGACCTTGAGGTTAAAGGCACCCATAAACAATCCCAGCCAAGCTTTGACACAGATGCATACCCTGACCACCTTTTAATTCAATTGAATAATAACATAGAAAGTTGTCGGCCATGACGGACACGACCGTCGGACAGACAAAGCCCATATCCCTACTATTCCAATGCCCCCTTATACCACCTTTGATGGGTGGAGGGTTGGAGGGGGGGGGGGTATAAGGCAATCAAAGGTTGTTGGAAGTATTCTGTCCTCCACCAAAGGTTGCGTTGTTTTTTTTAACTGTGACACAGTTATTAACATCATGATCTACTTTCACCCTTTGACACAAATACAGACCTGCATTGAACAGAAATAAATTAAATATTTCTGTAAGTAATATTGATAGCATGGGTGACATTGAATCACCAAAATTGAAAATTGCAGAGCCCTTTACTATATCATTTCACATATCAATAAAGACCTACATGTACGTTATTTACCACAAAATATGACATGATTATGTTGAATTTATACATGTATAACACTCTATTTATGTGTCTAAACCCAGATTATTGTTGTCATTCAATTGCATTTCATTGCATCCAATAATGTAATGGTAATTATAATCTGTTAAAAATCATTAAAGCAAGGTTGTTATTTTGAAGTCATGCTCACAAAACACTGTCATACAGTTGATTGTTCCTTTTAATATAATTACCTTTTCTTCCATGATGTCACAGACATCCATATTTTCATCTGGTGATGGATGGCGTTCCTTCAAAAAGACAGCTATACCTTCCATATACATGGACACACAGGCAAGATGAGGACGAAGGCTTTTGGAGCGACGGAGGGAATCTAAACTCTTGATGCCTCTGGTGATCCCACATTTCGCTCTGCACTCACCTGATTGACATGCTAAGAACCCATAACGGGTAAAATGCCCAAAGGCACACCCTCCCTTTTCATGCCCACTCCCACCTACCCAGAGAACTTAATTGTACTCTGCGAGCTATACATCCCTACCTGCGCAACCTTTCTTTTTAATCCAGCCTTAGAACTATCTAACAATACCTGCATCTTAGCAAGTCTCCCAGAGTCTGAAAACACTGAAGGAATATATTCCTCGATATTTTCCCAAAGAAACCTGCAGTGTGCGCAATTTTTAGGAAGAGAGATTGCACTGCCTCTTGTTTCCTCTAATCTACTATTTACATCATATTCACTCAATGTGTAAGTTTGAATGTGTTGAAAACCCTGACAGGGGCAGGAATAAGTGACGAAGTGAGGGAGGGGAGAGAGAGAGAGAGAGAGAGAGAGAGAGAGAGAGAGAGAGAGAGAGAGAGAGAGAGAGAGAGAGAGAGAGAGAGAGAGAGAGAGAGAGAGAGAGAGAGAGAGAGAGAGAGAGGTGGAAGGAGTAAAGTATACAATGAATTTTGCTGACTTTAAAATCATATAATGGCTAAGCATGTATGTTATTTATATCTGGAAGGTTTAACGTGGTAAGAAAAGAACAATACCTGGGAGTGCTAATAGACCAGTTCATAGGACTTTGGTTTACTCTCTTCACTTCAGGAAGCGCACATTGCTTTGTTTACATTTTGTGCTTGACAAAGCTGTCAGGATTACACGTAGAAGGATCAGAAAGCAAAACACAGGATGTGCTTGGATTTAATGGAAACTCAACCTGTCAGCAAACTAGAAAAATGCATGTTTCACTAATGATATCACATCTCAGGTAACGGATTTGCACAATTCATGCTCTAGTCACTAGTGTTTGCCAAGGCATCCCTTGTAAACATGAAGGTGTGGGCCAAACGTGGCCACGTGGTGATTGGACAATCAGGTCAACAATGGAATGCATAATTAATTGTGGTCCTTAAAAATGCTCGGTACAACTTGGTATGAACAGGTATATTACCTGAATGGCACATTGTCAGGTTGAAAATATGTTTATATGAATTTTATTGTAATGTGTACTCAAATTTTTCTTGTATTGTGGTCACACTTCATTTTGTCACACCATCTACATGTACTTTACTTTAGTTTCCCCTCATAATAAAGAAATTATCATAGAAAATTAGGGTTTACACAATAAATGAATCATAAATACTGAAAATGTATATAGTTTACAAGAGAATAGAATTTTAAAATTATGAAGACTGTACATTAACATTGATTAAGGCAAGCAATATCACAAATGCTAATCAAAACTGAAATAAGAACAACCACAAATCAAGATGATCCCAGACTGTGCTGATATGATACAATCTGATTGTTCCAATGACAATACTAATCTAATGATAGTAGCAGAATTAAAAGAAAGCAGAAAAATCCCCTAAATTTGGCATGTTTAGCATGAAGTAGCCAGTATATACCTATTAAAACTCACCTAGTATGTGGCTGCATGTGTGTATGAATTGTAAATTGTCTAATTTGTAAGAGGTATATCGGAATGACTATGGGTATCAGAGTCACAACATCAGAGGCAATTAGCAATATGGAAGATAATAATTGTTATCAGGGTGATAATAGTGATAGTAATACTGCCATTTTACAGTATAAAGTTATCTTAAAAACCAATGATTTCGTGAATTGGAAATTTTTTTCCCTATTTGTTTTTGTTTGGGGTATTTCTAAGTACAATGTGTAGCATGAATGAGTACGGCTACCGACTACCTGAATAAAATCAACATACAACAAAATAAATATCCCAAGTTTAAAAAAAAAGTTGTAAGGGAGAAGCCATCTAATCAGTTACCTACACCTGTGTATTCTGTGCAAAGGGGTAAGTAGTAGTAGCTGTTTATTTACATAAAGAGTCTCATTGGACTGATCAGTCATACAAGGTACCCAATGTATAATGCAGAATGTGCATATAATATGTATAATACAAAAGGTGGTTATAATGTCTTACACAGATATGGAAGCACATGTAAGTTCAACATGGTGCATATGTGAACTTATACATAGAGTGCATGGTGGAGGATACAAATAACAGAACAACTAATACATTGAAGCTCAACTTACTAGCAGTTTGATTTGCTGAAGCACTTAAGGTGGCATGTACACATCCATATATTTGTATGGGGGGGGGGGGGATTTTTTGAGATTTTATGTCGTTCTTTCCAGCTTGGTAGGATTTACACATTTTTCATGCAGAAGTCACAGATTTGTTTTTCAAATTAAAATCAGAGAAATTGAAAATTGAAGGATCAAACCCAACGGTGAGTTCTGAAATAGCATGCATAAAAAAGGTATAATGTTTTTAAAAGCTGGTTCTAACAGTTAATTTTCTACCTAGAAATTGCTCATAAATTCACTGAAGGCGTTTTCAGAAAAAAAAAACATTCCTTGGACTTGCTCTTTGATATATATATATATATATATATATATATATTCTTTTGATGTCCACTGGTTTTAATGTGACAGGGCAATTCGTTTGTTTGAGAGGCAAGACACAAATTGCATCTCCAGGCTGAGCAAAAAACAGTTCCAAGAAAATTTCTTTGAAAGAAAATGTTCCCAATTCTGATGCATTTATGGCTGTTATATGACATATACTCACTTCTTTTGTTCTGTGTTTTTATGATTTTGTGAAATAAACTTGTAGCTTTACCTCTGTGATGTTGTCATTCCAAAAACAAAACATGTTTTGTGACGTAAAACAAGTTTTTTAAACTTTGGAACATCATGCATAACCACACTGGGTTTGCTTGGGTGTGAACTCACATGCAGCTTTCCACATTTGGAGCCCAGTAAGTGGATTGTAATAATTTGTTTTTACATCAATAGAGAATTTCAAAGTATTCAGAACAATGGCAGTGATTAGTCTGAACTGGCCCATTCTTCTCTCAATGGCTAATGGTTTCCTATTCACCATGAGTGACCCTTGTCAGTGGATCAACTGGTTGCAAGAGGTCATGGACTATTATTATTATTATTATTATGATTATTATTGTTATTATTATTATTGTTATTATTATTATTATTATTATTATTATTATTATTATTATTATTATTATTATTATTATTATTATTATTATTATTATTATTATTATTATTATTATTATTATTAATATTATTATTATTGACTGTGTTAACAAGGCCATGGTTCATTATCATGCCCATGCAAACAAACCCCATGTGATCAGAACTGCTGAAACTTTTCAGTGTAAACAAAAGTTTTGAGTTTTGCCATATAAAATTTATTGTTCACACAGCTAAGTTTTTGGGAGCAGGTGGTTTAAATATCAAACTATCCAAAAATATCAAAAGTGATTAGGGGTTATCCAAAGGTGCTGGCTGTAGATCTGCCCCCCCCCCCTCCCCCTTAAGGAGATATTGTCCTAGGACATGTAAGACATTGCTACACTTAGTGTTCAACAGTGCCACAGAATTTTCTTCATGTGTCAAGACATCAAATTCAGAAATGCGAATCCTTGACAAGTACAGCAAGATTCCTGGAGTATTAATGAGCTGACCCCATCCCAAAGCTAGAATAAGCCATCAATTTTGCTTAGCATGTTCTGAGCTCAAGCACCAAGGACCCAATGAGTGTAGCGGCTAACTGTAGACCTTGTCCTCAGATCTATGAATGATCTTTCTTCCCGTTTTCATGTAAATTTTTTGCAAACTGTTGCACAATTGAATAACATCAGATTTTAAGTGGACAGCAGCAGGGCTGTCTAACTGGAGCATTGTAGCAAAAAGTTGGTTACAAAGCTCCTCAAAATTGCTACAGATTTTCTCAAAAAGCTCAAAGTTAGAATATTGAAACTGTGGTCTAACAGACCTCCTCGCTACTGCTCAGTTGTGGGTTAGACCACACTTCTCAATAGTCTAACTGACTTCTACCATCTGGCCTTTCACTTGGATCACATAAATGGACACAACGTGACCACATGCTCTACTCAATGTAATAAGTGTAATCAAACTTACGTGGTCATCAATATTAAACCCAGTCCTCTCTATCTCATCTCTGCAATCTTGGCCAGGGAATAAATACAAATTTTTTATTTCCTATGCTTAGCAAAAATAGAATAGCTCATTCTGCAGAAAAGTGTGCAAGTGGCAACAAGCAAACACTGGCAGTCATGGAAGAAAATTAGGACCTTGACTCTTAAATGAAAATTTAAACACTTTTCAAAAAAATAACATAAATAAATAAAATAAACATTTGAAAGATGCGTCAAATACTCTTTAGCCTCCTTGCCCAAGAGTCAAAGCCAGAGGTGGAAAGTGTAATAGAAAATGAGACCACACATGTTCCCTTACAGTCACCATCAGAGGCACTCCTGCTGACAGGCGATCCTGATCTGAGGGATGATCAGCTCCCTCCTCAGACTGTCCCACTGGGTCAAGACACCAGTACCAATGTAATGGAAATTACACTTCTGAAAGGAGTTAACACTGTAATAATTATTAAAGACGGACTTCGCATGAAAGTTACCCTACTGGATTGATGTCCTTTCACACTTACTTCTCCAGGACCAGATACAGTTTTATGGGAGGGGGGGGGGGGTGTGGTGGTGGTCATTTTATGAGGACTCAGCTGTTGAATCTTTGAAAAACTGTAGGTTGAAGTAGTGATTAGACCATAGATTTTCAGCCTTGTGTTGGTCAGTAGTAGGTCAGTATGGTGGAATAAATGTTTCTTGTGTAATGAAGTGGAACAAAAATCCTACAAGTAAAGAAACTTTGGCTACAGAGATTTTCAGCTGGGCAGCAGTGAGCAATTACAGGCTGGAATTAAAACACAGGACCAATATAGAATAAGTGAAGCACTTTTCATAGAGCAGAGGCATTTAAAGACAAAGCAATACTAAAGTAAATGCCAGCACCACAAAGATACCATATACCTTGGGTATAAAATGGAACAAACATATATTGTTCATCAGAACAATTATGATCTAAAATTACATGAAAAAATAATTTAGAGATTGACAAACAAACCATCAAGTTTTACCTCAAGGTTATATACTTACCAAAATGAATAAAAATAGCAACAAAAATGGCCAAATACTTTTTTAAATCATAAATATATATCTTTAAAAAAAAAGGAAAAACTCATGTTGCTTACAATACAATGGCCCCCCTCGTATGAGACTGCATTAAGAGAGATTGAAGCTTGCACAAAAACTAAGTATTTTTTCATCATGCTCTCCACCTAAGTCTTCCCCTTTTAGAAGTCCACATTTCTATATACATTTGCAGCAGCTTTATAAGAGACATGACTGCTACTGTGGAAAACTAGAGTTGGTTACAATAACATGTAAAACTGCGGGCAATTGTTATCAAAATACCCAAACATCACCAGAACATAATGATTTGGAGAAAAAAAAAAGCACGTCACTCAAAAATACACGCCCACATTCATCACATGTCAAATGAAAGTATGAGGTTTTAGACACTATTTACCAACCTTACAAATGTGTTGCTGTCATTTTGAAGTAAAGCACAGTACAGGACACCTTGTGTCACTCCTTGTTGGGCAGCCAGGTTATTTACTGCTTTCTACAATTTAGCCACAGCACAGAAACAGCCACAATCTACTATAGCCTTCTCCATCTGGTCCATCTTGCCCATAGCTTCCTTGCATTTGTCCAGTTGGCAAATGATGCCATTAGCAACATCTGAAATTATGAAATTGATTTCAAAAGATAAAGTATACCAGATAAATCAGTGAGTTTTAGATATATAGAAAGGTTAATGACTTGGGTAATAATAATAGCCTTTTTGCTGTTAGAGGATTATGATAAAATGCTGATGTGCAGGGCCAAACATTGTGCACATCAGTCTTTGTCATAACATTTAATCTTAAAATAAGGATCTGGATGATACAAAACCAACAATGATAGATTTGCCATAGCTGAGATTTTTTTACAATACAGACTTCATGATGGTTCTTTCAATAATAATTTACAACTGTGCACTCTCACAAGGTCCCCGCAGGGAAAGCTTGGTATGGAAGCTACAAAATCTGAAGTTTTCAGAACATTTTGTTGACCAATCAGGCTCTCAGTCTGCTGGTACCAGATGACACAGAGACTTATTGGTTGATCTGCGTAACAGGATTCCTTATGACCTCAATATCAGCTTCACACACCGACACATATCAATAACAACTTGCTTGTGCTTTTGTGAATAGGTGCACATGCTTGAAGCATGTTATCTCTTCCCTCAGTACATAGTTAAATGTTACATGTAAAATGAGGAAAAAAGTACAGACCCTATTGGTTCCATACCACCGAGTCACCGTGGGATATGAAGATGAGTAAAATTTATATGACCCTCCCCATATTAATGGTGCACAGGATTGAAAACTATTCACTCTTTTGATGACAGAATGACATCGCATTATTATCTATATGTCATAATTTTGTTGCTTGTTGGGTGAATAGAAATATACACTGTATACATAACTTGGACAATTACTGGAACCAGAAGATGGTACAATTAAGGAGAGTGTACTGTTCATGGTATTGTATTTGTATTGTATTGTATTTTTATTTGCTGAAAATCATACATACATGAGAATACATATTGCACCAGAAAAAGACTAATACATCGAAATAAGGAAAAGAGTGTTATATAACTATAGTTCAATAATTTATTTCCACAACAAAAGTTTTGTACAAATTATAGATACAACAAAATAATAGGTGTGAGGATGGCTAGAAGGCTATGCCTTGTACCACCATCCAACAACTGAAAATAAACTATGTGTTGGGATACATGTGCTTAAACTTTGTTAAAACAGATTAAATTACAACATTACACATAAGAAACATAATAATAAACAAGCAAGTTTTAAGTTGATATAAATTAAGTATATGAATTATAACAATTTCTCTATAGTACAAAAACAGGGTGAAGTGAAGTAAAACTTTTAACAAAGACAGGAAGAAGTAGACATAAACTAATTTGTGTTCTGTTCTTGTGTTCTATGGGGATATATGTGCGCATAAACATCAATATTTTCATCAAATAGCCAGTACTTGAGTTTATTCTTAAAGGAAAAGACAGAAATCATAAGGCACGAAATTATATAATTGTGGACCGGTATGGAGTACACTTTGGCAAAAGTAATTTGTTTTATATTGGGATCGAGATAAGATAAGATGCTTAACAACAGGTTTAACGGAAGCAAGATTTTCAGCTGGAGGAATGAAACCCCTTGGGGCTTATATTCCCTCCATGCTGAGACAGCACTGATTACATATAAAGTATACAATCATTACTGGAATGAGGAGAAGTACACAAGTTTCTTAAACTAATCCAAATACATGTCAGTTATTGTTGATCCAAAACAAAAAAATTAAGGCGCTTTTTGAACAGATGTATTGAAGAAACATTTTTAATATGATTGGGCACAGATTTCCATATGTGCGGTCCATGAGATATTATCGAAAACTTCCCAACATTAGTCCTAACTTGCTGTATATAAAAGTCTTGTGTTTGTCTAGTATTTTAATTATGGACACTTGAAACTTCAGGAAAGAGGATTCTGAACACAGTAGGAACGAGATAATATTTAACTTTATACATGAGCAAGCTTGTAAGATAGGTATCAAAACTTTGAAATTTCAATAATTTAAATTTGTGGAATAGAGGATCAGTGTGTGAATTAAAGCCTGAAAATGTAATGATCCGTATTATCTTTTTTTGAAGTTTAACAATCTTATCTATTGTACTAGGATATGTGATGGCCCATGAAGTATAACAGTATGTGAAATATGGATACACCAAAGCATAATACAATTTAATTAAAACATTTATTCCAAATTTGTGTCTGATCTTCTTGAAGATCCCAATTATCTTACTTACCTTTTTAGAAATATAATGAATGTGTTCTTTCCAGTTTAGATCTTTGTCAAACCAAACACCTAAAAATTTGAATGTTTCAACTTTAAGTAACTTTTTTTCATTTATTTCAATAGCAAAATCGTGAGAATTTTTTATATTATTGCGAGAGCGAAAAATCATATAATTAGTTTTATCGATGTTTACAGATAATTTATTTGTATGAAACCAACGAATAGCATCTTGTAGAGTGTTATTTATTTTATGCTTTAGAGAATCAACATCTCTATCACTGAATAATAAACTTGTGTCATCTGCAAATAATAGACATAACATATCCTGAGACACAAAGCCTAGGTCATTAACATTTACAAGGAATAACAAGGGTCCTAAGATGGACCCTTGAGGAACACCACAGTTAATAGATAATATGTCAGAATCTTCATTCAAATAATGTACATACTGAGACCTATTAGATAGATAACCAGTAAACCAATCCAGAGCTAAACCACGTATGCCATAAAATGATAATTTTTGACATAAGATAGTATGATCGACAGTATCAAAGGCCTTAGAAAGGTCAAGAAAGACACCAATGGTGTGTTCTTTTCTCTCCAGGGCCTCATATATTTTATACGAGAGATAGCTTACAGCATATTCTGTACTGTACTTATTGCGCAATCCAAATTGGTAGTCATATAAGATATTAAATCTGTCAAGATAATCAGTTAATTGGTTGTGAACAACTTTTTCAAATATTTTTGACAGAGAAGGAAGGACAGAAATTGGTCTTTAGTTATTGAATGTTTCCTCATTACCTTTTTTAAAAATGGGAGTTACTCTAGCAAGTTTCAAAGTTTCGGGAAAGATGCCAGTTTGGTGAGATAAGTTAATAATATGGGTAAGTGGAGAGACTATTTCACTTGACACAAATTTTAGAACCTTTGGATGTATATTATCCCAACCTGGGCTGGAATCTTTTAGATTCTTTATAATGATATTTATATCTTGCTCAATGACTGGAGAGAAATAGAAAGAGTGAGAATAATTACCGTGCAAGTATGAGTCAGGATTTATAGGGGTTGCAGGTATTTTATTAGCTAATGATTGGCCAACATTCACAAAGTAGGAATTAAAGTTGTTGACTATGTCTTTTGGCTCAGTTATGATTTTGTCATTGCTTATAAATCTGTTTGCTCTTTGTAACCTTTTTTGTTTACTAATAACAGTATTTATAAGTTTCCAGACCCTAGATAAATTTGATTTATTGTGTTGAATTACATCAGTGTAATATTTTTTCTCCGTTATACGTAAGATGTGATTTAGTCGATTACGATAGCTATTGTATTTTTCATTATTTTTTACAGTTGGTGAGTGAATCTTTTTTCTATATAGCTTGTTTTTTCTATCAATGGATTTGATAATCCCAGGTGTTAACCATGGCTTATTTAGCTTGAATCTGGAGTTTATTGTTCGAAGGGGAATGGTCTCTGTGTAAACATTTTGAATATTTTGAACAAAAAGAGACATTGCAATATCAGCATCTGTTTTATCGTATATGTTTGTCCAGTTATAAGAACTTATTGCACGTTTAAAATTATTAAGGGAGTTAAGATTAATGATATGTTTCTTATTTTGAATTTGATTGTGTATAACTTCTTTATTTGAATTTATGTGAAAAACAGGTAGGTGATCAGATATATCACTGTAAAGAATACCACTTAATCGCTCAGAGTTATCTGTAATTGCATTGGTAAAGATATTGTCTATAAGAGTAGCAGAGTTTTCTGTTATTCTTGTTGGTCTGTTAATGCAAGGAAGAAATAAGTTACCATATAGATTTTCTATAAAGTCTGAAGAAGAGGGATGTTTGTCTATATTTAGGAGATTGACATTAAAGTCACCAAGAATGTAACATGGTTTATTTTTTTCTAAAATAGCCTCAAATTGTTCGTTGAAATCAATTAAATTTGTACCAGGGGGTCTATAAACAACAGCAACTATTATATTAGATTCATCATGGATGTTGTGTATTTCAATGAAAAGAACTTCCATTATATCATTTAAAATAGATAAGTCATCCACGCCGGGGCGAGCGCTCCCTAGTGCCCAAACTCTTTGCTGTGCGGAGGCGAGAAAAGGGCTACGATTTTCCGACCTTTGACCTCATTTCAAATATGGCAGCACCCACGTCTGTTGGCGATAATGTTGCGGCATACCACGCAGATTTATGGTGTTGGGAAGGAAAATAAGCATAGGATAGATTACGGATTGCCTCAGAACGTACAGGGGATGATTTAGCTGAATTTCTTAGCGAGGGAAAACCCACTGATACACGATAATGTGGACCCAATGTTCGGCTAGTTGAAATCTCTTGCAGCTGCCGTTATGACTCAATATGAGGCGTCATATGTCCTCGTTTGACAACATTGCGTAGACAACGAGTTGATCTTTTGAAGATTTAATTGCCTGTTCAAGAACAACACGTTATCTTCGTAGTGTTTCATATTTTGCACATATTTGCATTTCGCATTTTTCCATGATTCTTGTGTACCTATTCCCGGCTTATTCCAACCGAGTTATGCAATGCCATTGGATACAGGCGTAGCCGTGTCTCATGCAAAGACAAGACCTAATCAGTACACGAGACAAGTGTAAAATGCACGTACATATTGCTTTCAGAAATAAATGTAGCTTCATGACAATAAAGACTGCACTTTTTTTTTGCACAAATAATTGGCATAAATTTGTTTTATTATTGTTTGGATGAACCTGTGACAGCCTATGGACTTCACGTAGGTCCATGTACAGGCAGTGTGCAGGGCTTGCCTGATGGGCGAAAAGGGACCAGAACTTTGAATTCAGAGTATCCGTTTCCCAGTTTTCAGATTTACAGCCACAAATATGAAACGTGCACATAGCACATTTTAAATTGAGTTATTTTGAAGGTTTCATGTTCAAATGGAATGTAAAGTTGATGAAATCAATACCTCTGTATGATTAAATTGAAATTGTTGAAAACCTTTTTAATTTAGGTCCAGTAACTGAAAAAGAGGAGACAATCTAAAAAATGTCTAAGAAAATTTCAACTGGATTAGAGGACTATAATTAATTTGGGGATAAATTTGACACTTGTGATAATTGAAAATATGAATTGAGCCAGTTGCTTGAACCGATTGCATTCAGTTCCTCTTGCCCTGAGGAATTTTTATTATTAACCACACATGAGGAAAGAGTGCTTTCATATGTACCCCGCCCGCATTTACTGACTTTTCAACCCATCTGCATGTACATGCACCGAAACAGAAGATAATGGATAAACTCAACCTTATAAATATATGGGCCATCTAATACAGACATGATTTTTACTATTCAATGCTCCAAGAGTTCCCATAATTCTGTTTTGTCAATATGACTTTGATGCTGCATGAAAATCCTTCTTGAAAATGCTTATTATTTTGAAGTCAATCAGTATTGACCCTTTCAAGTTCCCCCTCCAGCTGACCAAAACTGGACTGAGTCAACTGTCCTCTCTTTTCAGGACTTCGAATGTATTTTCAATCTTAATAAAAAACAATTTTAATGAAAAGTAAAATGTCAAGAATTTTTCCTTGGTACAATAACAGGTTGGCTACTTACTACCTGCACCAAGGAAAGCTGTTGACTCGGTCTTAATCCCATGGGGGAAAGGGTTAAAATAAACCTTTTTTTTGGGGGGGAGGTCAAACAATTTTGTTCGAAACATTTCGTATGTCAAATGGCTTCTGTTTGTTATTGTGCAATTTTGAAAACTTGGTTGATTTCTCCCATATTTAGCATGACATAAATGAATTAAAGCAGACTACATTACACATTCCTTATTGTATTAAGGCATAGAATATGAATAATCAAAAAATATTGTTCTCTGCAAATGGATTTGTGCTGAGAGAGTTGTGGTCATGTAACAAAACTGTCCAACTGGATGTCGGTGAAGATTACTGTGGTGACTTCTACGAACTTTACCCAGACCCAGTTGTGCCTGTATTTTGACACTCCATCATTTTCTCAAACGTCCACACAAAATTCAGAAATGAGAGCTAATCTTGCTTTAAAGAGCTGAAAATGGCAAAATCAGGTAAAATTTTAAGATTTTAGTTTTAAACATACAATAGTGACTACGACCACTGCCATGAGAGACCACCTGGCACTTGTGATCACATGTATATGCTTTGTAATTTTACCTGTAATTAAGACCACCTGTCATATGTAACCACTTTTGGCAGACAGATGGGTTGCTCTTAAACAGCAGGTACTAGTAATTTTCAACTATAATCAGTTGATCAGCTGGAAATTATCCGTGTATGAAAATAAGGCCTAGGCCTACTGCTGGCATTTTGACTTGTGGACAGCCCTGTGTATGTCAGCATTCTATGCCCAGATCATGTAGATGTTAGACCTACATGTATAATATTTTTAACTGTTTTTCTTGTGAATTATTTACTTGGTAGAATTCTTATTAATGATAGTCTCGATCATAAAGAATAATCTGTCTAAAAATGCACCTTCACCCCACTGTTTTGTTGAATCTGAGAAATCATAGGCCAGCAACATTGGGTCACATCACAAAACATACAAGCACATGCTGTTTCACATGATACAGATAGAATACTTGTTTTAGCAAAATGTTCGTGACATTTTGTCACTTTTTGGCTTGATGTGTTTGAAGGACAATATATGCTGTGGAAATGCAAATTGTCTGCTTGATGCCATGCCACAAAAATTGGCCCTAACTCATCCTGTAACTCATCACTACTCATGGCACTTCAAACATTTTGGGTTAAGTTTGCAAAAAGGCATAGGGTGATTACAGCAAAGTCAAACCTGTTTTGAGAGACTACCCCTACGGCAGGTCAAAGAGTGGTCGTATAAGGCAGGTGGTCTCTCAATAGAAGGTCAATAACATGGAAATTATGGCAAAAGGACATGGAAAACATGATCTGAAAAGCAGGTGGTCTCATCACAGTGGTATCAAAACAAGTTTCACTATATATATATATGTATATATATATATATATATATATATATATATATATATATATATATATATATATATATATATATATATATATATATGCATACATACATACATATGTAACCTGCATACAGTAGTCCATCTCTTATAATATTGTCCTAAATACTACAGAAATGGGGTACATTAGGCTCATTTCTGGTGTGGGGGTGAGGGTATGAGTGTGGTGAAAACAACTACAATATTCAGAATACAAAGGAACAGACCTCATACAAAAGGCATGCTTGTTTTTGTGGAGATTTTATAAAAGAGTGACCACTGCAAAAAGTATTAATTATGATTGTTAAAAAAGATTAAGGCAAAACCTGAGGACATATGCTGAAACATTCATTTATTCACACATTACTTGTTAGACAAAAAACTTTTTCTGACATGAGGCTTTTTTTCATCTTCCAAAAGGTCAAATATTATGCGATAAATCATTCAACAAATCTACAACATGAATACATGTGGTAGACACCAGTTATGTAAAACCGACTTTCCTGTAACAACAGTTCATGTTTTACACTACTATTTCATGCTGTTCAATTTTACATGGAAATTTTTGATAACACATATTGCTGATCCATTAAAACGAAAGTTGACATGTATGGTCTGTAAAACTCTGAAAATTTATAATGTTATACTAGAACAACATTGTTCTTTAGAAAAAAAGTGAAACTTGAGATTTGTCTATTTTGTAGTCAGACAGGAAATACGTTTTAGCACCAGTACCAAAGTATTTTGCTTAAATGTAGCATTCTGCACATCAGCTACAAAGATGTATATTTCCTGCTGATAAGATATTATTTAAATATATTTTGCAGAAGTGGAAGTGCCTTATTTTTATAGTTATGTGCATCAGGGACTGCAAAATTCCCAGTATTGTCCATCTGATAAATACAGTCCTGAAAATGTAAAGGTCATTAAAGCAGTACTTAAAAAATCCAGCACAATATTAATTTTAATATATATTTTGTACTTCAAACAGAGATTAAAAAAAAAAAAAATACAGATAGATTGTTGTGTGAACAACCACTTGCATGTATTTCCATTGAAGTAAGCATCTTAAGTTTGTGTGGAAAATTTTAGTTTCATAAATTATGTGAAACTTTATGGTAGAATGTGTCAAATACTGCTCCTAGCTGACCATGGCTATTTAGACAGACCCTATCATGAATAATATGACTATTATAAATACACTGGTAGTGGCTACCAATGCAATGGCAGCAGCATTTTTGGCTTGGTGTGGTGGAATGCTGTAATAATACTTGATCACACAGCGGTTCGTACAGATGTTGGGGAAAATGCCATGGCCCCAGCAGATTCTTGTAAACAAACCTGTTGCATGGAATGGGAAATCCAAGTAAAATAAATTCCTCCTTTTGTATCACAACATGAGTAGTTATGGCCCTATTGACATCCATCATTGCCTGAAACCAACACAGAAATATGAGTAATTGTTCCTATTCTTACTTTTATGGATTTTTTACACACACACACACACACAATAAATAAATAAATAAATGAATGAATAAATGAATAAATAAATAAATAAATAAATAAATAAATAAGTAAGTAATTTAATATTTCACTGCATAGAATGAATAAATAAATAAATATTTCACTGCATGGCCACTGATTAGGCCTATGAGACCAGATTATCTGTGAGTTTTATCTCTTATGATCATAGCACATACATATTCATACTTGTAAATTCATAATTATGTACATGAACAAATTTTAAGTAATGGAAAAAGTTGTATCCACCCAGTGTAACTTCAAACAAAGCACATATAATCACATCGCTGTATTTATATGATTCTCTTTGATCATTAATGAGAGTCTAATCCAAGCAAGTCACCAAGTACAGTTTAAAGTACAACGTAATCCAGTGCAATTTCATCTAGAGGCTCAATTCACTTTGCCATTGATATCCAAGCTACACCCTGCCATTACAAAATCACCTCTTTCAACTTTACAGGCATGTTGACCTCACAAAACTGGATCAAGGTCACTGATATTACATAACACTCTGGTATTGGACATGGTCTATCCTATGAATTTGGCAAGTCTAATCTAATTACTTCTCCAGAAATAGAATTTTATATCTTAAAACACATTTTGGCTCACAATTTCCGTCAAATTATAGGTGGCGCCACTAGTATCACTGACTTTGATCTCCCCTACAACCCCACCAAGTTTTGTGACGATCTGCCCAAAAAGAAAGATGCTAAAGTGTTCACAAGATTTTCACATTTTGAGCCTCTATATTTCATAATATTGTAGGTGGCGCCACCAATATCAAAAGGCACTAGATTTCCACACACCCTATAAAGTCCTGAAAGTTATATCAGGCTAACTTGTAAAAACTCTCGATGGTATCATGGTCACAAGATCACATTTTGACCTGTTATATTACATAATATATACGTGGCGCCACCAACATTGATATGGGCAAAGATTTTCATACACTTTATAACTTCTAAACGAACTGTCTTTATTTTGAGTATTTGTCCTGATGAACCAATTAAATATACATAAACAAGCAAAAACTTTAAAAGTTCTATACTTGCATGGAACTTTCGAAAAGTCTACAGCAGGACCATGTGTTATGCTGAATTGTGCTTTTATTTTCATGGTTTAAAAGTAAAAAGGTACTATCAAGTATCTGAAGTTCAGCTAGGTACAAATATGCATGTGTATTCAGATACAAATATGTAGCCCTATTAGTATATAGCATACAGGCTTTTGCTAAATGACACTGTTCCCAAATATTTTTTACAAGCATCTTCCTTTATATGTAGGCCTAGAGGTTATCACAATCATGATGCACGATTGGTGACTGTCGGTTGGCCTCTTGTATCAGGTCATGGTTCATATGTAATTGGTGACTGTCTAGATATATCAACCAATGGACAGTCATCAATCCTGTAACTGTTAATAAATGTATGATACCAATAAGCCTACCTTTGGGTTAACACATTATACAGTGTACATCTAGGCCTATTTGGAAGTACAAAATTAAGAGGGCCAACATGATTGTTATACATGTAGGCCAGCATATAAAGGAACATGTTTGTAATCATATTTCATTTTTTTTAATCATAATCATATTTTACATGCATGTGATGCATATATGCAAATATGTATCCTTACTGTATTCTAAACAGAGAATAGCAAAGGTCTACATATGCTAACCATGCATAGGTTTGCATATACATGTATACATGCACGTAAATATGCTTTTATCTATGTGTATACAAATAAGCATATGTATTATGTGCTTATTTGGAAACTGTGCGTACTACATTTTTGGAAATGGGCCTACCTGCAATGCACATACAAGCATGAATCATAAACTAAAACCACCTGACAGAGTTACCTGCAGCTGAGTCTGCTGGCAAGCCAAGCTGCTGTTCATTTTTGTTATGGTCTCTGCCTTTCTCTGGTGTTCTTGCTGCATACATTGAATACCCTGTTCAAGGTGATGCAGATAAGAGTTCTTTTTGTTGTTTTTTTGCTCAGCAGCACTGAATGCCTCAAATTGTGTGAGACGCCTGTGGGCCATATTTTCTTTTAAGGCAGCACATTGTTTTTGTAAGGCACAATATTCTTCTTTCAGGTGTAAGAGTTTAGTTTCCTCTGCCTTAAGCTTTTTTGACACACTACTTTCTAGCAGCTCATCACCTCTTCTCTTCCTTTCTGCTGCCCACCTTCCCAATGGAAAACGACCTGGCCCTGGACCAGGTGCTGCCAGGTAATCATGGTCCAGTTGTAACAAGTTAACAGCAGCTGGCCCTGTGGCAGGTGCTGGCACGTAATCGTGGTCAGATATATTAAATGCACCCAGCATGTTTTTTATCCCTTCCTTTTTTTCCTTTAGGTCTTTAGGTGTGATAGTGAAACCCCTGTATTCTCTGTTGTCCCTGCAAGTATAAAGAAAATCATATTTGGTCCATAGATAATTTAGCATACCAATGTATGCACAAATATTCATTTAAACAGTCATGAATTTATGTGAGGCCAGTTCACAGACTGGTGGGCGGATAGATTCATCATAATATGAGGACTATATTTTGAAGGGTGAAAGCCCATTTAAGATGTACACTAGCTGCCTTGTTCATGGCATCCAAAGTGGCAATGTTCAACCTGCACAAATATTCACTTTATTAATTAAAACTATGTGCATTAAAATAATGCACATTAGCCTCACCAGCAGTGATTGTGACCAAGTTAATTATGATGGGTCATATAAAATATGACCCATCCTGTAAAATTTCATGACGGTAGGTCAAGTGATTTTGGAGACATATGCACGACACAAGCTATTGGGATGGACGGATGGATGGATGACCGAACAGACAGATAAGAGCAAAATCTATAGAAGTAAATTTGTTTCCCTTAATTACACTCTTGTTATATCCATACACAAGTTGTCTGCATTTGAAGCATGCACGGATACACTGTACCGTAGGTAGGCCTGCATACTGTGTAGCCTATACCCAATATGGTCCTTCATCAAAGCCTGCTTAGTTAGTTAGGCCTCTCTAATGAATTACATATAAATGCCTATCAAGTTCACAATTAGCCCTCAATAGGCTGTAAAGTCCCACCTTTTTCACAAGCAGGTGTATTTGCCTTTCATGTCACGATTTTAAGAAATTTGTTAGGCCCTGCTTTTCCAAATATATATATTATCTTTGTTTCAAGCCAAGGCAGAAAAGGGTTAACATTTCTACTGCGTCTGCCACAACAACAATTGTTCATGTAACCAAACCGAAAAGCAAATAATTTTTTGATGGGCATATTATCCAGCTTGCCTTAACAGTTGATGCGTCCAAACTCTGATTACAACGAGTTTCGTTGCCCGTAGGCTGTATACGTGTGGAATAGCAACTGTGTTGACATTTGGCGGACTGGGCGATATTAGGGGTGGGGCCTTGGTTCAACTTATATATGCCTGGAAATTCTTACACGGATCTAGCTTGTAGTTGAAAAGTAGAAGTACACACAAAGATTGTTGGTTTTAGTTTTATAAGAAACTGTTCTGTTTAACAGTTAATCGTGATGAGCGGTTAGGCCCACGTTGCCTAGCAACAATGCTCAGGAATTCCACCGCACACTTTCACTGTTTTCTTTATCCATACATTTTTAATAGCTTGTAGTTTTTGTCGGAAATGATTCTTTTTGATTATAGAAACAGTTTGTTTGCAAAAAAAAAGATATGGAATGGAATGATATTCTAGAATACAACGATGTGCAAGCTACTCACCACACACGCACCACCCGCCATAGGTGACAAGTGTTTACATCTGCTTCTTTACCTCCGGCATTGAAGAGCGACTTGGCGATCGCAGCGCTGCGGCCCCGGCGTGTCTCTCTTTGTGTACTGAATATTTGTGTCAAGAAATAATGAAAATCCACCTCCACCCTTGTAAGTTCTGTTTTTTTTTTCATGATTGTAGTTCTCCAAATTACATATGTCTTCATTAGTGTCTTTTAGCCAAGTTTCACTTACAGCTATAACATCAAATCTTAAGTTTAGTGTCTCAAGAAAAGTTTCAAGTTCATTAATGTGAGCTGGTAAACTCCTAACATTCAGATGGAGAAAGGATAAGGAGGATGACAGGTCAAAAGAGTTTATTTTTGAGTTAAAGGTATCAGATATATAGTATTGGCTATTACTAAAAGAGCTAGCAAAACTAGTCTGAACAAAAAAGTGAAAATCTGGGTCAATGTCATAAATGGGAACCATATTTTTGCCGTCATTAATTTAAAATGGAACAAAAATTTTATCGTTTAACTTATTAAAATCAATGTTTGGAATGGAGAACCCTAACTCAGAAATACTGGTTAAAAAGTCATCATTATCTTCAATATGATTAAAAGGAAGTCTAGACTGTAGACATAGAGGACATGTCAAAGTTAATGTTTCACCTTGATTGGTATATATACATTGCTCATGAAACTTACGACAACAGACTGAACATTTACTTTGATTTACACCTCTGAAAGCCATACACTTGTTACATATTTGACAATTCACCATAGGTCACTAAGTAATAGTAGAATGATAAATACATATTGGATTCACATCAATGATGGATTGAAAAACATGGCAGATCAGCATCAAAATTAAAGAAAAATACAACAATGTCATAGAACAAACACAAAAACCTTTTGCATGTAGAACATAGTCATGCCAATAAAGTATCATTGCCATCATCAAAATAATATCGGTAGCATAATACATCTGTGGAGTAATACATGTTACACATATGGGTACAATACAATCTATGTTGTGCCTTTTATGAAAGGCTGGAATGCTTGAAAAATATATGAATTGAAATACAATACAATTTGAATACAAAACGTAGGAAGAATGGTATGATTCAATACATTTGCCACTCAGAATAACACAGTGGTAAGTGGAACATTAATCATATTTCAAAATATCTTCCTGGATTAGCACTTGTAGCCATTAACCATTTAGCAAATGGCTAAACCTACAGAAATATTTGCTACTGGCTCATCCTGCAATTACGCCTGCATGCAGTTTCTGCACAAAATTAAAATGTGTGAAAATTCAGGAAAAGAGTATGGTGTATACTTATCTTGGTGAACTGAATAAATAAAAACATTTGCCTTTGCACAAACGTGAAGGCAAGCCACAGTAAAATGTAGTTGACTGAGTTTTTTTTTTTTTTTGAAAAAGGAAAAAATAGTGATAACAAAAAAATCATTAAAACATACTGAAAATATGCATCATCTTTTGGTGAACAAATTCATAACTAGAGGTCCTAGAAATCTCCCAGAGTGATATCAAAAGAACTGAGTGAGCAGTTCTGGAGACGATTTTTAAGATTTGAAAAAAAAAAAAAAAAAAAAAAAAAAAACAGAATAAAAAATAGATACAAATAAAAAAAATCAATGGAATGTTACCATTTGTACAAATCAATAGACACCAACTAGACATACATTAGCTAGCAAGAAGCTATTGAAAGTTTATCTGATTGACGGTTTCAGAGAAGTCAGAAATTTTAAGTCTTATAGTCTCAAGTCTCTATTGATTTTAACATTGTCATATATAGCATTGTGTACATGTACCCATCACTTCAAAAAAATTAAACAAGAGGGCTGTGTGAAAAGCCCATGCTCAGCTGACCTAGCGATTTATCACACATGTGTCTCTGTGAACTTGGGAGAGGATTAAGGTCACCACTCTACTGAGTAAGTCTGACCGTTGTGGAAAAACACTAACGTGTGAAACATCAAAGTCCAAGTTCAAGTAGTTGTCAGGTAATAGGACTGAAGAGTAAAATTAAATACGTATACATGTATGTTGTACTGTGATCCCAGAAATGAGGTAACGGTCACTCAATTACTGTCTTAATCTGACCTTCAAAGATAAACATTAACATGTGCAACACATCTCACCTTATCAAGTGAACAGTAAATTCCATTTTAGTTGTCTTGTGACCTTAGGAATGAGGTCAAGGTCCAAAAATCACTGGAGCCTGACCGTTTGAACAAAATACATAGATACTTCTAAAAGGTAGATATCCCTACCAAGTTTGACACAAATCTGGCCAAAATTAGTTAGGTTTTAACCATTAGATGATATTCCCATGTTAAACTTTCCTAATGGAACTTTTTAAAAGATTTTCCTAAAAAAAATTCAATAAAAAATCCAAGAATCAATGGAGCATGACCATTTGAACAAACTTGGTAGAGAACCACCCAAGGTACATTGCCACCACACTTGAAGTCAATCTGGCCAATGGTTTCTTCAGAGAAGTCCAAAATGTGAATTAGCATTATAATGCCCATTTACTTGCATAGTAATCAATACAAAAGGCGTATTTAATAGCTATAAGTACTCAAATTAAAAAAAAAAAAAAAAAAAAAAAAAAAAAAAAAAAAAAAAAAAAAATCCACAGCATTGCCAGCTGGTGAACAGTTTGTTTGACTCTTACACAAGAACATATCCACCAAGGTTCGGCTTAATCTGAGTGACTGTTCTGGAGAAAAGGTCACAAAAAGCAAAACCACACAAAAAATCATAAATAACTAGAACAAATATTGCAGTGCCATTTTAGTGGACCATTAAGAACTAAAATTCCCTAGGAGTGTTACTGTATAATATCAAATTAATTGGATGAGTGGTTTTGGAGAAAAAGTTTTTTTTTAGACTTGCCCCCCAAAAAAGAAAAAAAAAAATCCAAACATCACTGGAGTGTGACCAATTGAAAAAAAAAATCATAGAGTATCGCCCAAGGTACATACCCACCAAGTTTGAAGTACATCTGGCTGACGGTTTTAGGGAAGAAGTTAAATATGTGAATCGTGGATAGACGGACGACGGACGGACGAACAAAGGACCATCCTATAAGCTCAGCTGACTGACAAGTTAGCTGAGCTAAAAATCATCTAAAATCAGAAAAATATTGAAACAATACATAATAAATAAGTTTGTTAAAACCTTCCACAAGGCACATTTCTGCCAAGTTTCAGCTCAATCCCGGCAAAAATTTTGGAGTTGAATTTTGAAAGACCCAAAAAGCATAAAAAGGAAAAAAATGCAGCACATTCTGGTTAACAAATTCACAACTAGACGTCACCAGAAGCGTTCTTGTTTGAAAACGAAGCAACTGGCTGAGTAGTTTTGGAGGACATTTTTTATTCTTTCGCATTAAAGACCACCCCCCCCACCCCCCCAAAAAAAAATATTCATAGAAATATCAAGGTTAATACAGTGTGACTTTCAGCAGAATTCTTAGAGACCTACAAGGGGAACATTGGCACCAAGTTTGAAGTGAACTTGGCATATGATTTTGGAGAAGACTTAAAAATGTGAATAGTTGTTGATGGACAGACAACCATATGACGACAGACAAAGGACTATATAATAAGCTCAGGTGTCTGATAAGTCACCTCAGCTAACAATGACAAATTACTTAATTTTGCTTTTATGCACACTTACAAGAAATTGATTACACAAAATATTAGTATGTATTACACAGTGACATGGCAATTTGGATATTCTCAGTTTTCCGTATTATTTGGCACACATTTTTTTTTTTTTTTTTTTTTTTATTTCAACCCGTATTGCCGATGCTATAAAATGAATAATGCTAGCCCAGTTATATACACACGGCATATATATGGTTGTAATAATACAAAAATATGATCACAATTTTTTACAAAATAATAAAATTAGTAGCTGATATGTGATCAACTGTGGCTTGATAGATAATAGGTTGGGCAATGCCCTCCAATAGTATAGTATCTTGACCCTAAAAGTAAACATGCAATTTTCATCCATGAAATATACTTTAGAATCCAACATACCAAAAATTATATATGTGTATTCAGCTGAAGGTCAATATTTTAATAAACAAGAGAAGCCATGTAGTTTTACATAGTAACCTGATCAAGGAAACCCAAACAAGGCAAATATGGAATAATATTAATCATGGTGATTCTCGCTTCAATAGGATGAGTTGAAATGACAATATAATACAAAAAATAATGCTGAGAATGAATAAAAAAAAATCATCAACTTGATCAAAGTCTATCTATTCATTATCATGATTGTTTACAATAATTAATAAAAGTATAACTAAATTATTTTCCGTTGGTAAATTACTTCATTTTTATTTTTGTGTCTAAGTGTTCATTTAGCTTTTGCAAATGACTTATTTGGAAACGACTATACTACATGATCATCATAACTCACCTCACTGTTTGATGCCATCTCTGTGTCCTTAAGACCTGTTCACTAACAGATAAGTCATCATGCAATACATCAATAAAAATATCTGCATTAAAAATACATCCTTTCAGTATATCAATACCAATTTTCACCTGCCAGTGTATTGCTCATAATTATAATATATATATATATATATATATATATATATATATATATATATATATATATATATATATATATATATATATATATATATAAGTTGCTATTCTTGTATGAACAAGAAAATGATGAGCAAGATATCATCATCATCATCATCATCATCATCATCATCATCATCATCATCATCATCATCATCATCATCATCAATTCAGTGTTGCCAAATGCATCCATGTAGGAAATTTGATTCTGCTCTTAATGTGAGCTGGTGTATTATAACTGCTGTACTATACATTATTGTTTTGTGCTGAGCTATACCAAAATGTACTATTAACTAGTACTAATGTTAATATTACATTCCTGTGCTGTACTGTATTACTGTCTTTGGGTTGTGCCAGTGCAGAAGTTCACATCTCACAACAGGAAAAAAGGCTGTGATTGATCTCAGTACAATTTATTGGGGTATTTGGAAGAGACAATTAAAAACATGAAGCCTTTAGCCATAGCTTAGGATCAATGGTACGGTAAAGGGGTGGGGCTGGGGCTAGGGTCTTTGAGAGCGACAATGGGGGTTTTATCCACAGAGCATATATATATTCTTGACGTTATCAGATCAATAAAAGAGCCAAACAAGCAACAAACTTATTCAGTACTGCAATTTTTTCTTAAAGAAAAAAAAAAGGGAAAAGAAAACCGTGCTTCCTTTATGCCATGAGGAGGGAAGTGTGTTAGGCCTAAGTGGTCCAGTACACTATCTTCCCCAGGGAATTTATTTATCTTGGCAATTTAGCAGGGATCTCAGTCTCTTGTTGAAAGACAACCGAGAGGGGGCAGACACAACATATAGCCTAATTCTGGAAGAAAATTCCATTGATCCATTTTATGAAAAAGGATTTGAACGTGACAGTCCTGATAAAAGTACCATGTATCTTAGCACGCTTGAGTGATGAATGTTCTCTTATTGAACGAGTGTGAAAAAATTCACCGTGCACACTGTAGTTTAAAAATGACGAAAATGTTGGATCAACACTTCCAAAATCCACTTCCATGTGTGAATGTTTTTAATGAACCCTTGCCGTTTTTTCATTGCAAAATTGTAAGAAGGTCCACTGAAGCTTAGGCCTAATAATATACGGCTAATGCATAAAACAACCAGAGAAGTGCATACAAATTATGGCCCCAGAATCCTGACAATTGTCTTATGTTCACATTTATGATAAAGAGTAAACAGGTATAAAAAATTCAAACGTTTTACAAACAAAACATTGCATTTCTTTCTGGTATTTTAATATGACTTCCAAAACCTATACGGCTTCTTGTTTACTAATTACTCCATTGCCCTTCTTACGCGTTGACGTGTGGACCTGGGCGTCAACGTTGTTGCAGAACTTAAGAAGCACCATGACCTCCCTTGGGTCCTCGGACACGGGCCAACTGCTTAGGGGTTGGCTGCTGCTGTGGTTGTATAGAGGGATCAGCACCAGAATTAATGTCGATGCGGTGCCGAAGCCCTGCATCCTTTATCACAGCACTGACAAACATAGAGTTTTCAACATTAAATGTAAATAGCACCCTGTGGATTGGGGTTGGAGGCGTCTTTCAGTCGACCACAAACCTGTTCTATGCCGCTTAGAAGCTGAGCCTATGGCCCGTCTTAGTGGTGTTGCCACACCATATAACCACAAGGCGACAGGGAGTGGCAGTGACAAAAATTATAAACTAAGCCTAAAAAAAATATTTGGCCCCAAAACCTATCGTCAAGGCTGCGAAGGTCGAATACCAGATTCAGGAACATGTTCACGCACTGACGTCACCTAATTGGATCTTTCCGATTGAATTTTTTTCGGACATCATTGGTGGTGCTATGTTTAACAGCACAACAACAACAAAAAACAAAAACAAAAAACAAAAAACAAAAAAAAAAAAAAAAAACAAAAAACATAGTATTTGTTAGAAAAAAGGTACCTTATTGTTATTTATATATATAATCGTACGTCTGGGGCAACAATTTTAAACGTTGTTTGCAACATGTCAGTATTTTTCGAGACTTGCCCTGTAATGTGCCAGTTCGTGTTGGCACTAAAGCCCACGATCAAGCGTTCTGATGGAAGGTCGAATAGTGTCAATACTACAGTGCCCATTCTATACCAATTTAAAGTGCAAGTTTGTGCAGGCACTAAAGCCCACGAATAAGCGTGCTGATGGAAGGTCGCGTGGCGTCGGTAGTATTATGACCATTCTATAACAGGTTCATTTATCAGTGTTTTTATAGGAGCTTGTACCAAAATTTAATGAAATTCTTACATTTAGTGACTCATTATTAGACCGGGTGTCAGCTTAGCCATGATGTATGCAGATCGATATTGCTATTGGTACTTTCAGTTTCACGCCAACACATGCACACAGTCTGCGAGGTTAGCTGCTGGCCTGACGCCCCTGCCAAGTAGAGTTGTAAAAAAAGCATGGAGAAACAAAAGGGATACGTATGTGAACTTTTTGCAAGGCTACTCTGACTGAAATATGCATTTTACTTTAATTAATGGGCAAAATGCTTGACAAATTGCTATTGGTACTTTCCGATTCACGCCAACACATGCATACAGTCTGCGAGGTTAGCTGCTAGCCTGACGCCCCTACCAAGTAGAGTTCTAAATTTTGCATGGAGAAGCAAAACGGATCCGTATGGAACTTTTTGCTAGGCTGCTCTGACTGAAATATACATTTTACATTATTAAATGGGCAAAAGGCTTGACAAATTGACAGAAATAAATACAATCGGCAACTTCACGCACTCCTTGCCATGTTCGTGGTTGCTTTGAATGACACGCTGTTAATATTAGTAATATAAATCAAATGCATGTATTGATGTTTGCTGTTTCTGTGTTTGTCGAAATTATGAACAGAAAGGTGGGAAAATCATCTGTGTATCTTAGTCACGATTGTGGTCAACACTGCTATACATCAGCTGACATAGTGACAATCGGGTAAACTAACCCTTAAGGTACCGCAGAGTTGTTGAAATTATGCAATTGCTTACTCATACCTGTGGGGGACTGCAAAAGGTAAGTTTCGTAGGTACAATTTCTTACGACACAGGCACATAATACGTGTTGTAGACTGATGACTGCATCTGCAGATGATTTTCCATTGGAAATATCTGTCACAACCGCAAGTGTTCCAAAGTACTAACAAAATGAATGTATGTTTCTCGTGTCATCAGCATGTAACGGCTAATAGTGAGAATATCTGGGATCATGTGCTGTTTAGTTGGGTTTGGGAACAGTTCTGACAGTTGGTGGACTGAAGTGCGGGGGGGGGGGGGGTAAAATCTCAAAAGTGGTTTATCCAGTGGGACCAAATTTTTTACCCCTACCTGACTTGTCAGTCAGCTGAGCTTTGGTGAGGGTCTGTCGTCTGTCAGTCCGTCCGTCTGCCTTCCACCACAATTCACATTTTCGACTTTTTCTCAAACCCCCTCATAGACACTTAAAAACTTTGCAGAGATGTGCCTTGGGTAGGTGTCCACAAGTTTGTTTCAAAGAGTCACGCTCCATTTGTTTGTGTTTTTTTTTTTTTTTTTTTTTTGGTTGTATGTTTCTTTTCATTTTTTTTTATGCTTTTTTTTTGTTTTTGTTTTTGTTTTTTTTGTTTTTTGTTTTGTTTTTTGTTTTTTGTTTGTTTGTTTATTTGTATGCTATTTTTCTTTTTTCTTTTTTTTTTTTTTTGATTTTTCATAAATTGCTTGTTCCTTTTTCGGGAAACCGCTAACCCAATTGCTCTGCTATCACACAGGAACACTCTTAGGGGCTCCTAGTTCTTAATTTGTTCACCATGGTTGTTTTTTGTGTGTGTTTTGCCTTTTTGGACTTCTTCTCCAGAACCACTACTCAGAGTAAGCTGAAACATGGTGGGTATGTTTCTAGTGAAAAGGTCAGTAAAAGGTGCTCACTAGGTGGCACTGCAGTGGATTCCTGATTTTTAACGATTTTTTTTTTTAAATTTCGGTATTTATTGGTAAATGCACCTTGCTAACTATGTCAGTCATTGTGCATTCTAATGTTAATTTACATTTTCCACTTCTCTGAAACCATCAACCAGATTGATTTAAAACTTGGGTGCACTGTACTTTAGGTGAGTCTCTACCATATTTGTGATTATTGGATTTATTATACATATACATATATATATATATATATATATATATATATATATATATATATATATATATATATATATATATATATATATATATATATATATATATACATTTATTTTGTTTTTTGAGCAAATCGTAAAAAAAAATCTTTTTCTCCCAATTGTTTTGAAATCACACAGGGGCTCTCCTGGGAATGCCTAGCTCTTAATTTTTTGACCAGATGGCGTTTCATTTTTTGTCAGGGGGAGGGGGTACTTATTATGATTTTTTTGTGTGTTTGGGCAATGTCCATCTACTTCTCCCGAACTGTCTCTCAGAATAAATTGAAACTTTATGAATATGTTCTTGTGAAAAGGTCAAACGAAAATTGTTCACTAGGTGGCGCTGCTGTGGATCCCAATTTTTTACATTTTTCTTTTTTTCTTTCTTTTTTTTTTTTTTTTTTTAATTTGGGTACTTATCGGTAAATGTACCTTTCCTATTGATTTCTCTGCAAGTCAATGGCCATTTTGATTCACATATTCCACTTCTTTGAAACCATCAACTAAATTGACTTCAAATTTGGGAAGGTGTTGGGTGCAATGTACCTTGGGTTGGGTTCTACCAGGTTTGTTCAAATTGTCATCCGGCAGTGATTTTTGGATGTTATATATATATATATATATATATATATATATATATATATATATATATATATATACATATATATATATATATATATATATATATATATATATATGTATACATATATATATATATATTTAAAATATCCATTTCTCCAAATCGCTCACCAAATTGCTTTTATATCACACATGAACACTCCTGGGAACCCCTAGTTCTTAATTTGTGTGAATTTTATATAATGTTTTGTGTGTTTTTGGCTATTTTCAACTGTAGCTCAGATTGTGTTGAAACTTTGCGAATAGTTTCTTGTGAATAGGTCAAACAAAGTTGTTCACCAGACGGCACCGCTGTGGATTCATGATTTTTTTTTTTTTTTTTTTTTTTTTCATTTGGGTACATATCAGCTAAGGGATCTTTCCGATTGATTATCATATACGTCAACAGGCATTCTAATGCTAATTCGCATTTTGGATTTATCAGAAAAAAAAATGTCTATCAGATTGACTTCAAATTTAGTGGCTATGTGCCTTGGGCGGGTCTGTACCAAGTTTTCGAATGGACATGCTCCAGTGATTTTTTTACTCTTTGAAAAAAGTGCTTATAGGAAAGTATAACATGGGGATTGCTTGTAATGGTTATAACTTCAATAATTTTCGCCAGATTTGTGTCAAATTTGGCAGGGATGTACCTTTGATAAGTGTCTACCTATTTTTGCCTATCCGAAGTTCACAAAACATCAAGGGTCACGAATCTCCAGGTCAGCTGAGGATTGGCTGTTCAGACAGCCCTATTGTCAAGTTTCGACTTTTTTCAGGGGATGGGGGCTGCTGGACTTGTGTTGCCTTTTCAAAGGGAATATGTTCATCAGGGTACTGCTTATATTAAGAATCTGTGATCATGTATTGTTTAGTTTAGGAACAGTCCTGTGAGTTGGTGGATGGTGATGTACCGGACAGGGGGAAACAATTTCAAATGTGGTTTTCTCTAGGGGGACCCCCACTCAATTTTTCTTAAAGTTTCGACTTATATTTATCAGAGAGTGGGGGTTGCTGGGGTTGTGTGATTTTTCAACTCGGGGTACTTATCGGTAAATGCACCTTTACTATTGATAACTCTGCAAGTCAATGGGCATTCTAATGATAATTCATATTTTAATGAATTATTCTAAATGTCATGTGCACTCAGCTTAAGCTCAGCATATGTCTATTCAGTTGCAACTTTGATTTTATGAACATGTTTAGGTCAGCCGCGCATGGGCTGTTCAGGTAGCTCTGTAGTTCAACATGGCGCAAATTGAAAATGGATTTCGTAAAAGTAAATAACAAAAAGTAGCATTGCCGTTTTAAAAACTTGATATCCGGGCCAAATGCTAAAATGTCATTTTATTGCAAATCGCTAGTGGTTCCATACCCTTCTACAGGTTAATACGTTTCTATAGCGACCTGTGAGGCATATCTCGGTATCTTGACATACACCATAAATTTACCAGTGTTAAAATCTTCCCATATCATATTCAAATTTTGCAATTATTGATATGCTTTAGTGCTTTGAAGGTCCAATGTCTTGGACCTGTATATGGCCCTCAGAGTAAAATGTACCTAATGAGTGGGAATCAAGAACTCTATCTTATGACCAACTTTTTATACCAACAATATTTTACTTACTGCACATTGTGACAGGGTGCCCAGTTTTTGGCTTTTGATAATAACTGAATACGTTTACAAACCAATTTAAACATGGAGCAAACTACAGACAGTTGGAATCTGCGCGCATAATTAATGCATTAAGACCTTTTTCATCCAAGCAGCCCTTGATGGACCAGTGGCTACATCTATTGAAACTAAGATTTCCAAAGATGTGAAATTCTCAAAAGCCAGATTGTCTCTAAATGTGCACTTAAATCCATTTATTCTTATATCTCTTCTATTGTTCCTGGGCTACAGGCCCTCATAAACTTATGTAATCAATATGCCAGCAGTTGGCGCTTCAAGTTTGGACTAAGGAAAACTAACTATGTGGCTAAGGGAAGTCGGTATTTCGTGAGGACCATGTCTGGAAATTAAGTGACAATCCCATAAAGGTAGAGGACCATCTTTAAATCTTGGATATTACACACCAACGTGACAATGTTTACCATCTACATGTTCATAAACATATTAACTCTGCTAGACGCTGTATGTTCAGTTTGAGTAGCTCTGGTTTTGCATACCCTGGCATCGCCACCAAAGCTAAGGTGTATAAATGAAAAACAACTGGTGTCTGCTGCTTCAGGTATGGAAATGGTTAAATTGCCTAGTAAACTATTTGGATGTATAAACGCTGTTCAGGGTGGTATATTAAAATCCGCTGTGGGCATCGGAAAAAGGTCCCTTCACAGCAAACTTTTATCTGCCCTCAATGTTCCCCCCCCCCATTTCTGATATTTTAAATCATAATGCCTATTCCTTACTGCATAGGGTATCCAAGACTGACCCCCCTTTCAGATCCTTGTGTGCCTCTATTTTATTTCAGACTTTGTGATTAATTGTCATCTCCATAAAAAATACCCTGGTAGGTCGCGTCATCTCTAGCAGTGAGTCCGCAATGAAATTATGTCTCAGTGGTGTGGGCGGTCTCATACTTGGTACACCACCCAACCAGAACAATGGCATGGTGGACACTCCTCAGTACCTAGTGACCCATCCAGACTTGAACGCATGCTGAAGCGTGCAACATAAATCGGTGGCTTTACTGTTGAAAGCTTTCTGAGCTTCGATTTGATACCATACCATATCAGCCAATTTATAGTTAATTTTAATTTACGACGTCAGTTACGGTGCATCGATTATTATGTATGTTTATCAGAACGGTTTTGGTGAGCTATGTTTTAGTTTGAGATATGATGTGTTTGATCTGCCCACTTTGTATTACATATATAAGGTATTATTTAGTCGATTCTTTATTGACGATTTTATATCTTGATTTACTTTAAGTATGGTTGTCTAATGATTTTGACGTGCATATTGTTGCGATGTATCATTTGTGTGTATTCTATTTTCTCCCTTGCGGAGGTTAAATGATATATATATATATATATATATATATATATATATATATAT
>CAXHWN010001384.1:540035-627296 GCA_964020975.1 Hermodice carunculata
CTCTCTCTCTCTCTCTCTCTCTCTCTCTCTCTCTCTCTCTCTCTCTCTCTCTCTCTCTTTCTCAATATGTTAAAAGACTCTACATAGATACTCTGAAACCTGTACTATTCCAAATTGCTTTGTTTGTAATGAGGATTCATAGAGTGTATTTGTATGTAAGTATGTTATCTTTGTCACAGTCAGTTCAACTGTCCTAACACACACGTGGTGCTTTGTTCGGAAGCAAGGTGTTAACTTACCAAGTAAACTTATTTAGGTGGCCTATGCGAAAGCAGATGTTTTCATCCTTAGCTGGGTCATCCTGACTATCTATTATCTGTGGTAATATTGTACTATTTCTCATATTTTTTGTTTTGCATTTGTTTATATGTATTTCTGTAATTCTTACCTAACAATTGAAATGTATTTAATTTATTGTCGAATAAAAGAATTTGAATCTGAATCTGAATCATGACCAGAGAGACTCAAATGAATACCTCACAAGTTTTATAACAAGTTTCAAAATAATGAGAGGAAGCGGGTTTCCAATAGGAACATTGTCCTTTATAATGTGAATCTCTGATGAAATCTGCTTTATATATATACATATATATATATATATATATATATATATATATATATATATATATATATATATATATATATATATATTTTTTTTTTTTTTTTTTATTTACAACAGAATATTATAATGTTCATAAATACATTGGTTTTGTATTTTATCTGAACCTGCCTTGACTCATTTCAGGCTCTCGGCCAATGATTAAAAATTCAACCATAGAATTAAACATACTTTAATTTTCTTCTCTCCCCAAACCTATCGCCATGAATTTTTTTCTGGGAATTTTCAATGTATCATTATTTTTAGCAATTTCTGATGAAAATTTGCTGAAGCTGCGATACATCCTTATTGAGATATTATGGTAACATTGTCTCCTTGTGCGCCACTAAGACGGCCTTGAAATAAATATTTTAAAGTTTCATACAAAATTTATAAATACCAAGAGGATGCCAGTTTTTTATTGGAACCTGGTCCATCAGAAGATGCATCTCTGACAAAACTTTGGTAAAGGTGCTGTCAAAATTGTTTGAGATATCGCGGTAGCATCGTCAGGGTTGGCGGCCTTTAGATAAATACTTGAAAGTTTCATAAAAAGTTAAGAAATGATCAGAGGAAGCCTGTTTCAATAGGAACCTGGTCCATCATAAGGTTCTTCTGTGACAAATATTTAGTAAAGCTATGGTGAATATTTGTGGACATAATATGGTAACATCGTCCCCTTGTGCGCCACTCAGACAGCCTTTGAAATAAATTCTTAAAAAGTTTGATTAAAAATTTAAAAATAATAAGAGGATGCTAGTTTTCAATAGCAAACTGGTCCATTACAAGTTGCATCTCCGATAAAAATTTGGTACAACTATGGTGATTTTTTTTTTTGAAATATCAAGGTAACATTGACAAGACGGATGAACAGATGGACTGACGATGTAGGGGATGACAATACCTTCCAGCACTTTATGTGCCGAATGTAAAAACATACAACTCTATTAGGCTATTCTCAGCCAGGGTGGGTTAAACACCCAGGTAAGCACTAGAAAAATATCAATTCTGGGCAGTATCTAACAGAATGGGAATTTCTGTATTCAGAATTTATGTGTTAAGAAAATGAAATTTACTAAATTTGGTCGTAAGGTTCCCCCCCCCCCCCAACCCAGTACATGCACCCCACCTAATAACAATGCTAGGTGCATCTCAGCTTATTCTACTAGCTGGTCATTGCCATGAACAGCACATGTAGAACAGTTCACATATCACTTGTGTACCACAGATTGGTCTTGGTGAACTTCTTGCCTGTGGCCGAACTGGCATAAATGATAGATTTTCGATGAAGTAACAAAAGTAGATCCAACATACTGATGACTCTGGAATTATGATGAACTGCTTTCAACTTCATCGTCCAACTGAACAATCCAACTGCTATGGCAGACTTCCACTGCATATGGCAATCACCAGATACGGCCAGCTTCCACTGTGTAGGACAGTCACCAACTGGACACCACAACTCACAATATGAGAGTCACAATGATGAAGATGAGAACGATGACAGTTAAAATAGCTATCTTAATCACAGAAGTATAAGCATGGTAATGGAGATGACGATGTTATTTAATGTAACGATACACTTTAATGTGTCATAATGTTGTTTCAATGTTTACTCACAGTACGAGTGTGACAATGATGAAGATGAGAACGATGATAGTTATAATAGTTATCCTAATCATACAAGTATGATCTAGGTAATGGAGGTGATGATGTCATTCAATGTAGCAATAAACTTGAATGTGTCATACATAATATTGTTTCAATGTTAACTCACGATATGAGAGTGACAATGATGAAGATGAGAATGATGATAGTTCAAATGATCATCCTATTCATACAAATACGAACTATATAATGGAGGTGATGATGTCATTTATTGTAGCAAACACTTGTTTCATAATACTGTTCCAATGTAAACTCACAATATGAGAGTGACAATGATGAAGCTGAGAATGATAATATTTTAAAATAGGTCCCCCCAGTCACACAGGTATGAACTTGGTAAGGGAGGTGATGATGCCCTTTATTTTAGGAATATACTGGTGTCATAATGTTGTTTCAAAGTAAAGTTAATTATTTCGGTTCGGTTTACATTCTTTTAATCGAATGATTTGATACTTTTAAGACAAATATGAGTCTAAATTGACTAAGATTCAATTTGAAGATAAAAATCCAACTTTATAGCCGGGAGTTATGAAAATGAATATCCCCCAAAAAGTGCTTTATACTGCAAGGACCTTTAAGGGACCTGTAATTGGACAAAAATTGGAATTTTGGGTGCCATTTTGAAAAATGGCGGCCATTTTGAATCTAGCAGGTTGCCAAAGTGCCAACATGTTTTGTTCTGTTATTTCAGGTGTATTCAACATTTCTAAGTAGCTTTAATAAAATTATCATCAAAATCCCACGGGACTCCATATGCCCCCACACTGATGGCTCCGCTACACTAAGACATAAAGTTACGGCCTTTTTGCTTTGCTACAACCGTATCATATAATGGATTCTCTTCAGAGGTCGACATGTAACGGAGGCAACCCATATTGGCATACAAAGAGGTGATCTGTTAATTGAAAAGCTCCGTAGTTGGTAACCTGATGACTGAACCCCTTTTCCTTGCCTTATATGACTGGTGAATTTTTCCGAAGAACACTGCCATGCAGGAGCTGTTGTTTCTGAAAAAACGTAAAATCGGACATTTCTAGATTTTGTTGTTATTTGTTTGCGTAGAATAATTCTCTTTCCTGAAGCAACTGATGTGCAGTGACGAGTGTACACATGAAAAATATGGACCTAATACATTCAACATGGTTATCCAACTTGTAGTTAACAACTCCGGATCATTTATCTGCTTTCTTTAACAATGTGGCTTTTCTAAGTTGACTAAATTAGATGTCATCTAAGTTGCCCTTATTTTGGTTGCAGCATTATCATGGGTTGCAGTCATGGACATTTCTTTTGTTTCTGTTTTCTGGGAGGTCTGTGCAGGGCCAGGTACTGGTGTGCACCGGAAAAACTGACGCATGTATCTTCTGAAAGAACTACCGACTAAGCAGTAAAGAAAAAAGTTGATTACATTATTGCAAACGTAAAACAATTCAAATACATAAACAAAAAAAAAAGCGACCAGTACCCGAGAAAATCGAACGTCTTGCCCAAACGTATGGTGCAGAACATACGCTATGCTGTAGGGTAGTCGGAATGCAACGAACACTGTGGCCACAACAATAAGCATTTTTGTCATTGCAGTTTCTCTAGCATCCGTAGAAGTTTGATTGTCCTGCAATTGACCCTGAAGCTGGCTTTTCCGTTCTGCTTGCAAACGTTTCAGTTTGATAATAAGCAACCCAGTAAAGACTGTAACCGCTAAAGCCGGAATGAACAAACCACCGATCCGAAGAATCACCAAGTTCCAAATTTGAAACTCCTCAAACTTCAAAACCATGCAGTTAACGGTAGATGGCGTTGTTGTAAGTGTCCAAATTGGGAATAATGTAACTGCAAAACTGATTACACCTGTTACCAAAATTACAATTTTTGTTTTAAATGGTGTTGATATTCGGGCAATTTTCAAAGGCAATGCCACGGTTAGGTAACGTTCCAATGTTACCCACATTGTAAGGTAACACGAGAACAGCTGTCCAAAGTATCTCGTGCTCATTACCAATCCACACACTATAGGTGCAACAAATATATGTACATCTATCGTGTATATCCTACTTAACCAATTAGGGATCTCTGCCAACAAATATATGTTATCTGCAATGGCCATGGCAATGAAGTACTGACCCGTTGTAGTCTTACTCATAGGAGAGGGCATTATGATCAGAATTATAAGGGTGTTGAAAAGCAATCCAGGCATTATGATAAAGGGCTTAATATATGAGTTTATGAGAGGAACAGTTGTGTACATCCAGACCCATTTGTACTTAAAGGGGGTTAATCGCGGCACAGTAGTAACGTTCAGTGAAAATGCCTTGGTTGAGGTCACATTTAGGGTTGTCCATGCGATTGAAGAATTCATTTTGCAAATCGTTCACCTGAAGAAAAAGAAAAACAAGAAATGGCCATGAATGCAATAATAAACACTTCATGTACTGTAGTGAATAAAATTCACCAGAGGAAAACAAAAGAAAATTCCAGGGTAAGGAATATCAAGAAAGACCATCGCTAACAGCAAATATGCTTGCACTATACATCGAGAAGCTCGTACAATAATCTATCCACCCCCTCCCTAACAAATTGGGTTTCGGTTTCAAAATTGTTGTCATAATCTCGGTAATTTTGTTTGTGTATCGCTAATACTAAATCTCAAGTACCAGTTATAAAAAGCATGCCTACACGTGTTAACAGTTAGAAAATAAGTTACAAAAAATTCATGCCACAAAAATTCTCTTGATACTTAGCCAGATATCAGGGCAGAATACTCATCGCCAAAGCCATACCCATTGAGCACTCTTCACCTATCTATCTATCTATCTATCTATCTATCTATCTATCTATCTATCTATCTATCTATCTATCTATCTATCTATCTATCTATCTATCTATCTATCTATCTATCTATCTATCTATCTATCTATCTATCTATCTATCTATCTATCTATCTATCTATCTATATATCTATCTATCTATCTTTCTATCTATCTATCTATCTATCTATCTATCTATCTATCTATCTATCTATCTATTTGTCTGTCTGTCTGTCTGTCTATCCATCCATCCATCCATCCATCCATGTATCTAGCTATCTATATCTATCTATCTATCTATCTATCTATCTATCTATCTATCTATCTATCTATCTATCTACCTATCTATCTATCCATCCATCATCCACATCCATTCACCTATGTGTCTATTTATCTATATAACTGTTTGTCTGTTTGTCACTCTATCTATCAGTCTATCTATCTTTCTCTCTCTCTCTCTCTCTCTCTCTCTCTCTCTCTCTCTCTCTATATATATATATATATATATATATATATATATATATATATATATTTATATATGTATATGCATATATATTTATGTAAAGCATGCAACCTGGCATAAATGTGGAATACTAACACACAAGCAGTATATACACGGTGTACAGGCATACCTCAGTCTATGCAAAATTTATGCTACTTCATCTCTATGCATCCCGGCCTCACCTTCTAGTCAAAAAACCACCGCACAGACAATATTTCGAAAGCAGCAAGTTGTACCAAAACAGCTTTCAAGTGTCTCGTTCATTAGTAAAAGTAACATGAACTTCCTAGTTGAGTGTAGGGAAGTTTCCTTAACAAAACTGAATAAGTTTTAACAAGAAACATGCATCCATATTGCTGTAATTAATGCCCCCCATAGCCAAGTTGTGTCTGATGCCAACCCTCAGTCGCTGTCCTCAAGTCACAAATACCCCAGTATCTTATCTATTGTTGGCTAACTTGCTACCCAAACAGAAGCAAATGCACCCCTGTTATCCAAACAGTTGAAAGCACACAGCAAAATGTAATCCATGTGAATCAAAGTGGCAAAAACACAACCTAATATTCAGATTCCATGTGAAATCCATGGCCACGGCTGACACTGCAAATTGGCAGCTCAGTCTATGCAAATTTCTCCAATGATACATGTATAACAGTGTCTCCAGACTGATGTCTATTAATAGTAACCTTTCAATTTTTCTAACCCTTTGACCTCATCAACACAACCATGATGATATATGAAAACAGGACAAAGTCAACGAACAGTTATGGGGCATAAATGTATGATAAAATTAAAAATTTAAAATTTTGCCCATGCACTCAATTCAACTGTACTCCCAATACACCCAATCTCCTTATTGCAACCACCTTTCAGTCCCATTCTATTTTTTGTGTAAATGTACTCCATATAAATACCACTTTCCAATTAAGACTATTTTTTGATTGTTTCTTGGATGGTTTTAATTGGAAGAATCCACTGTCTAATCTGATTAACTCTTTCAAACACTGTAATATAAAAATGGTAGTGGATACATGTATATTTGGTAACAGTTTATTCGTTACATCTTTGGCAATTTATAAATAAAAAAGTATCCCTATGCATTCCACTCCCCCACCAAATAGTGACAGATGAAATACTTTCATTTTCTTATCAATTAAAAAAAGAATGAGTTATTACTGATGATGAAAAAAAACTAACACTTGAAATTCTAACTGATATTGAATTGATGTTTTGAAAATATATATATATATATATATATATATATATATATATATATATATATATATATATATATATATATATATACATATATATATTCAAAACATCAATTCAATATCAGTTAGAATTTCAAGTGTTTGTTAGAATTTCAAGTGTTATTTTTTTTCATCATCAGTAATAACTCAGTCTTTTATATATATATATATATATATATATATATATATATATATATATATATATATATATATATATATATATATAATTTACTTTTATTTAGGTCTGAAGCACTATGAACCTTGACGATATCTGGAGTTTTACAATGAAAATGATTAATGTAAGTTGCTATAGGATGCACTATTCAACTATTTAATGAGAGACTGTATCTTGGTCTGAAGTAAATAAAAAAAAATCAAGGTAATGATTTGCATAGTAAAATATTAGAAACTTTTTATTATTAAAACATACTCATCCTTACGGTTTATACACAACTGTTTTATTAATACTATGTGTAGAATATATAAATAAGTAAAGTTAAGTACCTAGTATAGACACACTTGTTTTACATGGATAGTGAAAGAAGTCAAGCATTGACTCATCGAGTCACTCTCAATGGCACAGATGTTGGCGTATACTTCCCACCTTGTCTGTGGTGGAGGAAACTCGGAGAAAACCACCGTGCACGGCTAAAGTGGTAGGAACCTTTCTCACATGCTGCCCAGGACGAGGATCGAACCCGGGTCACAGAGGTGGAAGGCGAGTGTCTTACCACTCAGCTAACCGTGAACCCAGTACCTAGTGTTTAATGCAACTTGTAATTCATATATGGTATTTGCATGCCTCATGTACTGAGAGTAGGCGTGGCCACAAATTGTGGTTCTGCATTTTAGGCGTGGTATTTCTGTTCCAGCAATATTCTACTTTTCTTACAATGTCACACATTTTCTATTACTTCAATCAGTCCATAGCGACCTGGATACAAAATATTTCATCCACAGAAGAAAATGCTACATTAGGCCATGCATTTTAAAAAAACACATCAGTTTGAGTCCCTTATATTAACAGTGCTTGCATATACCTTGAACGGGGAATTGTTATTCAGATAGTTGTGCCATGTACTTCAACAAATTTGCATCAAAACTTATGAATTTATATGTTGGTCACTCAATGCACATGCTTCTGATAAAATATTGAAACATTTTACTTTTTGATGAGGGTTTGTCGCCGAGAGGTGCTGTCAGACTCAATTATTTGCTGGACAGAAGGTGTGATATCATGCATTTTGGCCATTAAGAGCCATAAGTTTGCATAGACAGAGGTGTGCTGATACAGGGTGATATAGTAGAGAGATTGTGCGAACAGCCCGTCGTCAATTTACCTTGAAACATTCAAAATAAGTGTCAACCTTAAGAAGGCGCATAAAGCTTCAGCAGCCTGCACGGAGCTGAGATAACCACAGGTAAGCCTAGAATATCTTTGAATTGGTGACATACGAATATGTGTTATGCAGATTCTATACATAGTAATCTCGCCAATATATATATATATATATATATATGTGTGTGTGTGTGTGTGTGTGTGTGTGTGTGTGTGTGTGTGTATTTATATATATTAGGTAGAGGCAATGTCTTTCACCACATGTGAAAGCAATATGTCGTTTGATATCCAAAATTACTGGGCAAAGGTTTCAGGATGATCATCAGGCAAGGGGAATTTTGCACATTGAATATTTTCAAAGTTATTGTAGACAAGGACAATTCCATCCCAGCATGTACGCTTTTTTTTTCACTGTTTGGGCATATACTGTGATGGGTCCCTAAGAAATTCTTCTTACTAGTTATCCAGATCCTGCTCTGCAATTTTGCACCTGAGGTCGTAAAAAATACAAGTTTTTTTTGACAGCCTAAGCATAACATACATTGGTAATAAAATTTATGTTCAACAATACTAAATCGCCAATATGAGAATCACTTCTAGTTTTTACATCTGACTGAAACAGTATACTTGCTCGGGTTGAATCTACGGAGATTCACATTCAAGTTAAGCGAGACTTACATGCTGCAATAAAGGATAAAAGAATGTTTTTTGAAAAACATATATAGCTGCCTCCAGTAGCACGGAATAATGTGAATGTAGCAAAAATGTGTTAATGCTACCTTCGTGTGGTATGGATTTTTTTTTCCCAAATGTCAATTTTTAGACTGTTCCCTGCAAGCTTAGTTATATTTGGTGATGAAATAAGCAAAATTCGCTCTTAAGAACTCGAAAACAATGGCTAAATAGTCAATGCTACATGTTTCAATGGGTAACTGATGAACATAATGTGAGTGTAATATTTTATCCTATTCTATGCAAGTTATATGATTTAGTGAACTTCCGCTGATGTATGAATGCGCAGTTTATGTAAGATAGGCAATGCTTCCATCCTTTTGTGGAGGATGCAGTGTCTCATACTAACTCCTTCAATGTGATACCCACCATAATGCCACCAGTTTTACGCATAAGAGGGTACATTATTTGCTTGAAATCTATCATAACATATATCTGATTTCCAACATTGTGCTTGAGATGGCGCTTTAATGGGTGATGAAAGCTGGAAATGCATCCAAATTGGCCAACATATTTATCTGTTGTGATTTTTGTGGATTTGCTGCATTACACTGCACTATGACTGGCAATTGCTACCAATATTATCTGAGTAATTTATTGTGTAGTAACTACACTCTTCTGCAAGATGGTGTACTCCTCCAAAAATACCATAAATACTTCAATGTTAGCTATTCGCACAAGAAACCTTAACTTATACTTACCTTTAAAAACTGGACGAGAAACACTTAAGACCACTGCAACACCTTTGACAATGGATTCGTTGTTTTTCACCTGGCGCCACTGGTAGATTTCACTGTAACACAGTATAGAGATCTTTTAACAATTGAACTGTTTTTAACAGACCTGTAGGAGCCAAGTATTTCCTCCTTAATTCAAGGTACCAACTTCTTTATTTTCAACTTGTTGCTATTATTTTGCACATCATATGCCACAATACTATTGTGCAAACATGGAACAATGCTTCAAATTCAAGCCAGGAAGCTGCATTTTATTAGCAACCAGGCTATTAACCAAAAGAAACGTTATACACACACTTAGAGCTATTATTCTGAGAAAAGCGCACATGTATGTTTCGATTTGCAAAATATATTGTACACAAAAACCGCATTGTTGAACTATAATAAAATAAATGGTATCTGAATTAAAAAAAATAAAATAAAAGAAAAGAAAAGAAAAAAAAAAAAAAAGAGTAAAGAAACACCAGTCAATATCTGATATTTTGTACAATATTTAATGGATTTAATAGGATGTTTTGGCATTACATGCATTTGTTTAATATAGCAAGCCTGGATAATTATTTATGAAAAAATATGACATTTTATCCGATGATATGTCATTCTACGTTGACTTCAGTTTTTAATCTTTACTTTGGAGCTCTTACAATGAAACGTTGATTATTAAGTCAAAGTAACTTTTCTGTCTTCCTATATCCCGATACGTACGATTCTGGAAAATGTTTCATTAAAATGTGTATATATTTATGTGTTGATGAGGGTGAGCGTGAGTGTGCACAGTGTGTGATGAATGTTAGGTCAACATACAAGTGTCTTGTAAGGAAACAATGTGTCCCAAATTTATTCTTGATGTCCATTTTAATTTAAATCAAAATAAAGCTACTTAAGTTTCTTTAAAATGTCTTGACATGGTATTTGCAATTTAGCCATCACGCGCGAATAAGGTGTTTGTAAATAGAAGCGATTATTTTTTCAGACTCGTTCCCCCCCCCCGCCCCAATGTGTATAATTACAAGAAACACTAAAAAAAAAAACGTTTTCATAGGCGTATATGTTGCTGGCTCGTTTAAGCACAGCCGTTATTTGTGAGTGAATGGAACATATTTGCACACAACTACTGCACCAAAATTTTCAAAATAATTTTTATTTAGTCTCGAGGATGCTATCACGAAAATGGATTGGAGGGGGAGGGGGGCTTCCAATCACGACCTTGCATTTCAGGTTGGGATATCTACTGTCTGAAGGCACCAGCTCAGGATAACATATTTCTGTACTTCTCAAGAATCACACAATGCATTTCTGACCCAAAGCATGTCGGTGCACAAGACACTGGAAGGCAAAGTTATATGTCGCATGATAACAAAATCTATTTTAGACATGCTGCACATAGCTTATGTATAATCCTAAAGGAGCAGAGTAGGAGCAACAAACATGGCACTAAAGTAGCCTAGTTTTTCTAAAACCTACACACACAATATATACGTATGTATATATGTATATATATATATATATATATATATATATATATATATATATATATATATATATATATATATATATATATATATATATATATATATATATATGTGTGTGTGTGTGTGTGTGTGTGTGTGTGTGTGTGTGTGTGTGTGTGTGTGTGTGTGTGTGTGTACGTTTATATATGCCTTTTGCTTGTATGAACATTCCTCGAGTACCACTGACTTGATTTTTACCAATAGACCTCAAATGGCTCTGAAATCCGGGGTGGTTCATTGTGGCCTAAGTGATCATAGTTTAGTTTATTTTTCAAGGAAAGATTTTCGATCCAAAGGAAAAATAAAAATAATTAAAGCAAGGACGTACCGGAATTTCAACTTGGATAAATTTCAGGACGAAATTGGCAGTGCAGATTGGACTAGTGTTTTGGATGAAGATGATCCGTCTTTGGCTTGGAGTATGTTCAGAGATATTTTACTACCAATCTGCAAATCACATGCTCCTTATGTAAACATCAAAGTGAGGGACAATGAACCGCCCAGGGGTACAGATGAGTTATGGTCACTATGCAATGATCGTGATTATTTGAGATCTAAAGCAGAAAACTCTGGTACTCCTAAAAGAGAGAGTTACAACAGTGTGGGATGAAGTCACGTTAATTTCCTTTGACGAAAAACTCGTGTTATCTCACTGAAATCTGAAGATGAACCTCAGCTGGGCTCAGCTTAGTCTGGTATCCATTTTGACGTGAGTATATCTAAGTACAATGGGCATGCGGTGTATGCACAATCCGTTTATTTTGTTTTGGTTTTGAGGCTACCATGAGACAATATTACCTCTAGATCAAGATATTGAAAAGTTTGGTATGATTTTTTTATCATCACAAAATGGTAGCAAAATGGGCACCGCAAGTATTTGTTTCTTGAAATAATATTATTACTGTGATCAATGTTGTTTAAAGATCGTGTCCGTGACCATTCACTATGACCTTATGATATTTGTTGGTTATGTACAAATGTGAAATGTACGATATGGCTTGGGTATATTTGTTGTTGCTTTGACCCATGCATTGAATGTTACATGCTAACACTTTTATTCTAATGATGACTGGCCCATTGGAATTGTTGTGATGACCAGCCCATTGAAAAATTGCACCAGTTAATATGCCAATACAAAAAGAGTTTGCAGCTATTCTTTAAGCGACCTGTGTGCAACTTGGATTTGTTATATAGTACCACACTTATCCAAATATGGATCATGCAACCATAAAAACTACATAATCATGTAATCTGCATTTTGTGTAATTGTAGGGTCACGGAGGCACGAATGAAAAAGAAAGAAATGTGCAGTGTGAAAAGCTCGTCCATGGTACACCACAGAGACCGTGGACTGGCCATATAGCTTGTTATTTTATGACCAATCCATCAGGAATTGTTGCAGAGTCATGGACCAAGACTTAATCACTAAGCCTGTTCTAGTACAGCTGAGTCCTCATTTTCATGTAAACATCAGAACAAATGTGCCGATTGAAAGCGACAGAAATGTTGGAGATTCTCATGAAATGGTATATGCGTGGTGTGAATTTGCCTTCAGATGCGCTGTCGCAAATTTTCCTACCCAAAAATGTAGTTTATGAAATTGTATTCACTATCAGGTCTGCTTCATGCCACAGTCGAAATGTCAATGCACTAGGGTAAGTTTCAAATAACACAATTTATTTTAAAAACAGAAAATCCATTTTTCTGTTTTTTGGCTTAATTTACGGAAATTGGGAACCTGTTGCTGCGAATTCAGGATCCTGATACCTGTTAATTCTACAAATCTACATTTTGTATGAGTGGAACCACTCATTCTGTACAAAACCTTGGAAAAAAGGTCCCAACTGAGTGGATCCACTCACTTTGGACCTGCTGCACGTATGCCATCGATGAGTGGGACCACTCATTCGGTACAAAATATCCAAAATCAGGCCCAAATGAGGGGAACCACTCACTGAGACTAGCTACATCAAGGCTTTGGTGAGTGGAAACACTCGGCCACCTGGCACAAGAAATTCGAAGCGGGGCCCACACGAGGGAAAACACTCATCTAGGCCTTGTGTGGCTGCATGAAAGCTTAAGGTGACCGGTGAGTGGAGACACTCAGCTGCTCCCGAATCATGTCAAAAGGAGGGAAATCACTCACTCGATAGACCAGAGCTGTTTGTTTTTATTCTTAAAAGCCACTCACCCTTTTCAACATGCCATGCAAAATTGAAATGAATAAAATGATATTTTATTTATTATCATTTTTTTTTAATGTTGAACATTTGACTGGTACCCTCGTATACAAAAACAGAATTTGTATTTTGAGCTCTGGATTTTGAGGCTTTAGAGGCGTTTGATGTAAGTAGCGTATCAGTTGAGGAGTGTGGAGTCTGGGGTTAGGTAAAAACTTTATAAATATCCATGCCAAAAGATTGCCAGTTCATCAAATCATGGCGCTGGAAGGGAGGAGGGTGACCTATTTGGCCCTTAGTCATCTTTCCGCGTCCTGTTAGCGTTCATTCATTAGAACCCATGACAAAATGCGTAAACATTTGTGCCAAAGCTGTACACTTTCATGAGTGGAGTTTTACTTGCTGACATGGACCGACACAGGGATAACTACATGCCAAATATTTCTTCCGTGTGATACACCCAACCTTGTTTGGGGAACCTCAACACAGCGCAAACTATAGACTTTTGATCTTACAGAAATGTCCTTTTTCTCCTGGTATTTAAAGTATGCTTTTCAGTAAAATTGCCCTAAATTGGCTAAAACCCATCAGGTTCCTTCCATTCGAAAACTGTTGGAAAGCCCTTGTTAGAAGACGAGAATACATGAAAGCATTTACTTTACTACGCATAGTCTGTGGTCTACGAAAGTGCCATTAAAAACTTCGGAAAGTGCATGTATGTAGTGGTGTCTGTCAAATACGATTGCACAGGACCAGCATTACTGTATTTTCCATTCAAGACAACAGTCCACTTTGGTTCCAATTTGGCACCCCTACTTAGGTTTTTATACAGATTATTATGTATGATACATGAAGTCATTATGGCTGCACACTTCATGAGGTTTCTTTCACCCATGCCCAATAATAATAATAATAATAATAATAATAATAATAATAATAATAATAATAATAATAATAATAATAATAATAATAATAATAATAATAATAATAATAATAATAATAATAATAATAATAATAATAATAATAATAATAATAATAATCAAATGACTATCTGTCATTTCGATCATTATTTTTTTTCACGAAAACTACATAACAGATATTGCAGTGGGATTCAGGAAAACCGGCAAGACATATTTCATATTTTGGACACGTTTTTCAGGTCCACAGATATAAATGAGCACAAAGGCGAAGAAATACTGACCAGATGGATGTAGCTGATTTTTCAGATATTCACCCAGGATAAATAATTGCATGAGAACAAACCAGCAAAAATATTTGGTTGTAAAATATGGTCCTCATGAGGGAGTCTTATAAGACGGATCAAATGTGAAGCGTGACAGTCTTGTAGGCATGTTTGCTACCATGTGATCAAATCAGCGGCCACACAACCTTCGCCATGGGGGGGGGGGGGCGAGGGGAAGCGGGGATTTGCCGTAAGATATTAATTCCTGCTGCAGATTTCTTGAACCCATTCCCCAGCCCCAGCCCATACAATTAATCCTTCTGGTGTCAGGATCACAAAAGTATGTGGTCGCACTGTCATGGCTTACTAATCCATAACTTCAAGAATTTTACGTGTACTTTGCACACAACTGACCAAGAATTATGATTAAAAAAGCCACTGGTGTCTGGATGGACACTTTATGTGATAAACAAAAACACAAGTGCCCATCCCCCTCCCCAGCTAGCTTTTCTCAATATTTGATTATGAAACGTTAACCTAAATATATATCAATCGGTAAGCATATCACTTTTAAGATGCGTAGAAAGGATAATGAAATACTTGTGGTTCCCCTTAGCCTGGCATCCCCCCCCGCCCCCATACACACACACACAACACACTCACACATCCTGCCAGTGTGAGCCCGAGAGGATTGATAATGAGAGCAACCACTGGTCAACAGTTACTAAGGCGGCTGTAGCCCTATTTCGCTTTATAACAAGTGCCTTGTCAGGCCAACCTGGGCAAAGAAGTGGGTTGAGTGGGGAGGGGGTGGGGCAGATAGAGGAGCATTTGTACAGCAATCCTTTGATAAAACAGCCTGGGTCACTGATTCTGTATATTCTGTTGGGGGCCTTCGCTGGTTCCAGCATCCCATTTGGCTACCCATTCTGTCCAAGACTGACCCTAATCACCCTGCCAATTTATGAGTGGCCTGTGAATTCATTTTATTCCAGCTGGCTGGGCGGGGGGGGGGGGGGGGGCACTTGTGTTTGTGTGTTTGTTTTCAAGCCATAAAGAAATTCTTACGTGTAAGCGGTGTCTTGATGTCTGTGCATACGACTAGCCGGGCATTCCATCCTCACATTGAGTATGGAGACCTGACACCCTCTACACCATCCTGGGACCACTGCTTATTACCTTATCACTAGACAGTATCACACTGCCGATTAATGGACAGCTGGAGATTGTTATGACTGACTAAGATGCAACCCAACCCTGTCGTGTGTAGGAAGCTACCGAACCACTGGCACTATTCATAACACAACGACACAGAAGAGGAAGTATTCTCAGTGTTCCTGGTCAAAAGACTCAAAAAACACAGGTACTCACCAAATCTGAAACAAAAAAAAAAAAACATAACGTCAACAGAAGCTTCATGTATTTGTATTTGCAAATCATGAATAAATCACAGACATGTGTAGTACATAATATACATTTTATATTCCAACATATTCATTTAATATGTCAATTGTCCAGTCATACCACTTTAATAGGAACAAGCTGTAGAGCCAAATATAGACTCTCTTTCAGTCAATAAAATTTTACTACTTACTACTACTATAACCGGCCTTGGATGCCTAATACAATCGACACGGTTCGTACACTGTCTGTAAACACTAGAAAATTCTGGGATTCCATTGGAAAAAAATATGGACCTTGAAGGTCTGAAATTCACAGCCAGTCTTTTCAATTCTTGAAAAATCCCAAATTATCCTATTGCATTAGTTTTAAAATGGACCCTATTTTATATTTTTTAGCTTGGCCGACTTGTCAGCCATGGCTGAGCTGATAAGATGGTCCTTTGTCTGTCATCCGTCCGTCCACAATTGACATTTTCGGCTTCTTCTCTGTAACTGTCAGCCATGAAATTTCAAATTTGGTGGGATGTACCTTGGGTAGGTCTTCACCAAGTTTGTTGAAATAGTCACGCTCCAGTGATTTTTGAATTTTTCATTTTTTATTTTCTTTTTTTTTGGGGGGGGGACAAATCTTTAAAAAATTTCTCTGAAACCGCTCACCCAATTGCTTTGATATCACACAGGGGCACTTCTAGGGACCCTTAGTTGTTCACCATGTGGTGCTACAATTATTTCTGTTTTGTGTGTGTGTGTGTGTGTGTGTGTGTGTGTGTGTGTGTGTGTGGTTTTTTGTTGTTGTTGCTATTTTTGACTTCTCCACAACCATCACTCACATTAAGCTGAAAGTTGGAGGATATGTGCTTGTGGAAAGGGCAAACAAAACTGTTCACTAGGTGGCACTGCTGTGGATTCCTTATTTTTAACTTTTTTTTTTTATTTGGGTACTTCAAGGTAAATGCACCTTTCCTACTGATTACTTTGTAAGGCACTGGGCATTCTAATGCTAATAATGGCCGGGTGACTACCGAGACATTTTGTTATTCCAAGAATTCTCTCTCTCTCTCTCTCTCTCTCTCTCTCTCTCTCTCTCTCTCTCTCTCTCTCTCTCTCTCTCTCTCTCTCTCTCTCTCTTTCTCTCTCTCTCTCTCTCTCTCTCTCTCTCTCTCTCTCTTTCTTTCTTTATTATTTATGTCTGGGTGCGAACCCAGACTTATTGTATTTCCTCAGGTTCTAAAATTTCTTTCTTTCCATGGCATCGAAATTTGTCTGGAGTTTTTCTTAATTACTATTATTCCCCCGAACCACTAAAGTTGCCATTGTGACTGACCTACCAGTGAAATTGTGCACCTGGTCGGGAATAGTCATGATATTTGAAATTATGCAAATGAAGGGCAATTAAAATTTTAAAAGTTCCATATCACCCAAGCTATTGCAGATAGGCTCAAAATTTCAATGTGCATGTACAGATTTGAGACACCTGCCAATAAAATGGACATTAAATGAAAATTGCAGAATTTGAAAGTATGTTAATTGGAGGCACTGAAAAAAGTTGAATATATCTAAAACTGTTATACATATATACTGAACCCCAATGAAAAGTATCCACATAAAAAAATTAACACATTAATTTTGTAAGTTACTAAGTACTGTGTGTGCATATATGCATGGTTTGGAGCCTACATCAGGCTCATTCAGGACAACTTTTTAACTTTTGCTGGGTTGTTACATAATGCATGTGACTTTTGTGCACCGAATATGGCTTCTGACCACCACTCCTATTGGATGGCTAAAATGACCTGATGTTTTCAGTGGCTTTAAAAAGGGATGTTCAGCCAAGAAAAAAGCCAGTGGTCTCAGGTGTGTTGAGGCGATCATGCCGCGTCTGAGCCAAGGTCAAAGACACCATGCTTTGGGGCTTGCAGAGGGTGGAGTCCCAATCACTCAAATCGCACAAAGAATGGGGTGTACTCGGCGCACCATCCAACGACTAATTGAACGGCAACAAGAAACTGGATCCGTAGATGATCGGCCTAGGCCTCGCCGAGAAAGAGTGACAACACCTGGCCAAGACCGTCACATCCGGCTGATGCACCTGCGAGACCGTTTCCGTACAGCAGCCCAAACAGCCCCTGAGACTCAAGGGGTGAATCACCGTCCTGTCAGTAGTTCTACTGTGGAGAGGCGACTGAGGAGCAGTGGCCTAACAGCCAGAAGACCTTACAGGGGTAACCTGCTGACCCAACCCAGAAGAGAAAGACGACTGCAGTGGTGGAGAGCACACTCCAGGTGGACTCGCCAGCAGTGGAATACCGTCCTTTTTACTGACGAGTCCCGTTTTTGTGTCAGCAGAGCAGATGGCAGAGAACGTGTGTGGCGCCGGACTGGGGAGAGATATGCAGATGCCTGTGTCCGTCAGGCAGATCGATGGGGTGGACCCTCTGTCATGGTGTGGGCAGGCATCAGCAACCGCTACCGGACACCCCTAGTGGTCATTCAAGGGATCCTCAATGCTAGGCGGTACATTGATGAGGTGCTGGAGCCGCACATGGTCCCATTTATGGAGCAGCATCAAGATCTGGCCATCTTTCAGCAGGACAATGCACGTGCACACTCTGCAAGATTAACAATGAACTTTCTCAATGAGAACAACATCAATGTCATGGAATGGCCAGCGTTCTCACCCGATCTGAGCCCTATTGAGCATTTGTGGGATCAGTTAGGCCAAGGTATTCAACGGACACCTAGGCCTACTACCCGAAACCAGCTGATCCAAGCTCTGCAGGAAGAATGGAATAATTTTCGCCAACACAGAATTCAAACCCTGGTCAGCAGTATGCGCCGCAGATGTATAGCATGTGTTGATGCTCGAGGTGGCCACATCCCATATTGAACAGAAAAATTTGTGTGACTTTCAATTAGGGCAGTTAATGACATTTTTTGCCTGTAAGTGACGTTAATGTCGGTAGAGCGTGACATTATTTTTACGCCAGAAAAGTGAATGCTTTGTTAAGTTCTAAGCACGTCTAGGTATGAAATGTTTCAAGTATAAACAATAAAATACTTCAAAATTGGCATGTGGATACTTTTCATTGGGGTTCAGTATATTTATAAGGTTGAGTTTATACATTATCTTCTGTTGTGGTGCATGTACATGCAGATGGGTTGAAAAGTCAGTAAATGCGGGCGGGGTACATATAGAAGCACTCTTTCCTCATGTGTGGTTAATAATAAACATTCCTCAGGGCAAGAGGAACTGAATGCAATCGGTTCAAGCAACTGGCTCAATTCATATTTTCAATTATCACAAGTGTCAAATTTATCCCCAAATTAATTATAGTCCTCTAATCCAGTTGAAATTTTCTTAGACATTTTTTAGATTGTCTCCTCTTTTTCAGTTACTGGACCTAAATTAAAAAGGTTTTCAATAATTTCAATTTAATCATACAGAAGTATTGATTTCATCAACTTTACATTCCATTTGAACATGAAACCTTCAAAATAACTCAATTCAAAATGTGCTATGTGCACGTTTCATATTTGTGGCTGTAAATCTGAAAACTGAGAAACGGATACCCTGAATTCAAAGTTCTGGTCCCTTTTCGCCCATCCGGCAAGCCCTGCACACTGCCTGTACATGGACCTGCGTGAAGTCCATAGGCTGTCACAGGTTCATCCAAACAATAATAAAACAAATTTATGCCAATTATTTGTGCAAAAAAAAAGTGCAGTCTTTGTTGTCATGAAGCTACATTTATTTCTGAAAGCAATATGTACGTGCATTTTACACTTGTCTCGTGTACTGATTAGGTCTTGTCTTTGCACGAGACACGGCTACGCCTGTATCCATTGCATAACTCGGTTGGAATAAGCCGGGAATAGGTACACAAGAATCATGGAAAAATGTGAAATGCAAATATGTGCAAAATATGAAACACTATGAAGATAACGTGTTGTTCTTGAACAGGCAATTATATCTGCAAAAGATCAACTCGTTGTCTACGCAATGTTGTCAAACGAGGACATATGACGCTTCATATTGAGTCATAACGGCAGCTGCAAGAGATTTTAACTCGCCGAACATTGGGTCCACATTATCGTGTATCAGTGGGTTTTCCCTCGCTAAGAAATTCAGCTAAATCATCCCTTGTACGTTCTGAGGCAATCCGTTATCTATCCTATGCTTATTTTCCTTCCCAACACCATAAATCTGCGTGGTACGCCGCAACATTATCGCCAACAGACGTGGGTGCTGCCATATTTGAAATGAGGTCAAAGGTCGGAAAATCGTAGCCCTTTTCTCGCCTCCGCACAGCAAAGAGTTTGGGCACTAGGGAGCGCTCGCACCGGCGTGAGTCGCCTTTTATGGGTGACTGCCTGTCTCAAGTCAGGAGTGAAATTTGTTTCTTCACATTGGTATTGGAAGGGATATGTTGATGCTTTGGCAAGTCTGGAATCTCTTTGCTGTCATTGTTGGGTTTGGAATTAATGAATATGGACCATGTTTTTCTGTACTATTTGATCAGGCAGTTGGCGCTGGTGTATACATAGCCCTGGATTTTAAGGTGGTTTATTCCTGTACCAGAAAGAGACATTACGGAAACTGTCTTTATTTGTCATAAGGGTTTGTAAGAATTTAATCACATGAGCTTTGGACAAATGTACCAAATGAATTTCAAAGAATTTTGGATAAAATCTTATCTGGTTTAATCGAGGTCAGTGTCCTAGTTTATCTGGATGACCTAATTGTTTACAGTGCTGTCCTAAAGTCTCATCCAAAACATCTGAGGGAATATTTTGACAGATTAAGAAAAGCTGGCCTGAACGTTAAGCCTTCCAAACGTACTTTAATAAACAAAGACGGGATTAGAAGTAACCAGGAAAAAGTGGAAGCTATAGTGAAATTGAAACCACCCACAAATGTGAAAGAGGTCAGGTCATTTTTTGGCATGTGTAATTAATACTCACAGACAGTCACTTTCAATGCAAAGGTTAAAGGATCTCTGTATAAACTGACAGGAAAGTGTCAACCATTTGTTTGGGAAAAGGAGCGACCAGAAAGTTTCCACATTCTAAAGTTAAATAAGCTTATGGCTCATCCACCGATTAACAAACCTTACAAACTCTACACAGTCGCTTGTGGGCATGCTGCTGGAGAAATTGTAGTTTAAAATGATGAAAATGGAACCCTAAGAGTTATTCTTTATGTTTCTCATCAATTATCAGGCAACCAATTGAAATGGACTACAAAGAAAAAGAGGCCTATGCAGTGGTTGATTGTATGTCAAAACCAAGACCATATCTTTGGGAAGCAGAATTCACTGTATACCAGATCATAAGCCACTCAGCTTGGAGCTAGAATTGAGTACATAGTAGAACTATGAATATCAGGGCTGGTTTGATGTCAAGATTGGCTGCCAAACCAGAAATTAACACTTTTGACATAGACGAATGGATTGACACAGGTGCACTCTGGGTGCCATTCATAGAATACCATTGGAAGCAGATGAACTTGACCCAGAGGAGATGAAGCAAGCACAAGGGATGGAATCTCAAGATTTGTTTAAATTATCTGGATATGGAGATTCAGGCTATGAAAAATATCAGGGCTTCTTAAATTCCATCATGAAACCCACAGCAAGTACAGCCAATTATCCAAGACTAATTTTGCCATCCAAGTTTTGAAACAAAGTGATTGACAGTCTGTATATAAATGAATATTCCGATGGTATCCTAATATAGTTGTTGCAGTCACTAGACTTATGATTCCATAGTTGATTTAAGGGCACATATATACCATATTTGAGTTATCAAGGTAGATCTCCATATACAACAGGCCTGTTACTGGAAAGAACCTGTATATTGTGCAAATAATATTACTGTGCCAACTCAACATGAAATAATTCTTCCTGTTCGGAAGAGACTGAAATCAAATATTTAGCAAATATTTAATTGAGTCAAACATCTTAAATGTAGAAAGTACTGATGATGTACAAATTATCACATGAGCTTATTAAATATGGAACATTATGCTGTACCCCTAAGAGATGAATTCAGGGACTTTTCCAACTTATACACAAAAGGAAGCACAATTAGTTTATGCTTATCAGGTAAATACAATCGCAAATGATTCTTCTGTAAAGAAGACACCAGAGACACCTAGTGGACCTAGAGATTAATTAAATTCTGTGTGACAGGAAATGTTAACCCAGCAAGGAGGAGAGTTGAATTACCAACAGGAGACCACTTTTAAGAACTTCTTATTGAAACATGATTCTTATTTGCTGAAGATGATTTATATATAGGTTTTATGACTTCATTCTGTTACGGGAGATGTAAGCCTGTTCAAAAAAGCCAGACAAATTTGCCCCTATATGAGACTTGCAGTGCAGAATTGTGTACAGGTTATGTTGGTTCAAGATATTATTACACCTAGTCAGTCTCCATGGACTCCCACCATAGTTATGATAAAGAATTAGATGGCGCTTTGGGATTTTGTGTGATTTACTACGGCCTTAACCAGGTAACTGTAGTAGATACTTGGCCTTCACCTGCTGTTGACAAAAATTTAGATTCTTTACAAGGAAAATTCTGGGTTTGCTACTGTCATTTGCTCTGTAGTTATTTTATATGGCTTTGGATCCTGCCTCAAAAGAGAAGACTGCATTCACTACAGGTTGATCTTTTTATAATTTTGGCTTGTTCATCTCATTTAATTGCGAATTTCTTGTCTGTTATTAAGGTAATGCATTTTATATATGCGTAGTCTACCCTAATGATATTATTTGTTATGGGGAGGATTCTGAGAAAATCACATTCTAATCTCTCAGCTGAAAGATTAGACTGTGCACTTACGGTTTTGAAAAAATGGCGGCATTAAAGTTGAAACCTAAACAGTGCTCTTTCTTTTAAAGGCAAATAAAATCCCTATAATTCATCATGCCTGAGCAACTTTATTCAAGATATCCAAAGAAAACCAAGAAAGTTAAAAAAAAATGGCCAATGCTTATCACTTAAAAACGTTAAGAGAGTTCTTAGGGTTAACATTGTGTTGTTTTAAATTCTTTGTTGATTATGGGTAAAAAGCACTGACAGTGAAGAAGGCAACACACACAGGATAGAATACTGGCCATTGGACTATCATGTTCAAAGCAACAACCATCAGCAACTGGGCAGTGTGTACACAGCTGCCATATTGATGAGTTTGGAAGCATATGTAAAGCTCACACACTGACTATTAGGGTAATGTTTACAGAGCACTAACAGAACATAGGCATTATAGCCACATATATGGAATTCTTGAGTTAGCCTGGCATACCTTAGAAAGAACGCTTCCATATGTATACTGTATATGGAATAACTTTTCCAAATGTATTACAACAGCCGTCAATAATTTTTCTTTCTGTAACTGGGAGTTGTGCCTCCATTCCCAGTTAGAAGCACACATTTACCTGAATTGTATATCCCACTCTGACCCCTCACAGATCTTTAGAGTTTGTACCATGCAATGTCCTCGACAGATATTGTCACTAAAAGTACAGTTAGTGCATATATACCTTGGACTGACTTGCACTCAGAACCATATTGTACTTTACTTAGTTAAATCATGTTAAATGTAATTTTCCACATTAATTTCAATATACAGAAAAGTTAAAACATTGACATTTAATTAATGCATAAATTTAAAAGACTTTTTCTGTCAGGAAGATACATATGTACTTTCAATTTAAATGGATTTTTTTTAATTAGATATTGATAAAAGAGATAAGCAACAGGGTTGTTAACAAAACGTGCAACTTTACATATCAGATTAGGCCAGCATTATCAAGACCAATGGTCTTCATGACATTTGCTGCACAAAATATTAATTGTTTTATTATCTGTTTCTCGATGTCATTTAATATATTATTATGTATTTTAGGCTGTAGAAAAGTAGATGCATCAGAAAAGTCCATTTTGCTCACTCAAGAGCAAATTGTAATGAAGCTTTGTTTTAGAGAGAATTCAGTTATATGCATGTCATCATTATTTTCAGTAATAGAGGAAAGCAATTATTTAAGGGTACATCAGAACACCACAGCTCACTTCAGCTGGTCTCCACACACTTAAAGTGCCTTGCCACAGCTCCTAACATTTTTTTGAGTCCAGTGCTGATCCTTGCTGCAGATGCCTTCTGGGGTGTCACAGCACACTTAGTGGGTGTAATGTGTACTAAAAAGCCTGCACAATCAGTTTCCTACTCTGGCACTCATCGTTGATGTATGCATTTTCCTGGAAGCTCCCTCACTTTTCTTACCATTTAGTACATTTGTGGCTTTTCTTATTCTTCGAGGCAGTTGATCACTTTCCAGGGAGCCTGATCCTACCTCTGAATTAGTTTGTTCAGGTGCTTTTCATAGTGAGATCCATAAACATGGATGATGAGTTGGGATGCCAACGATCGCTGGTCTGGTCTATTCTGCATGCCATTCTAACAGGTCTCTTTTAATTTTGGCAGAAGTAATGAAATTTATTTTTTGGGTGGTTAGGCCTGTACATCTTGGAAAAGAACTAGTATCTGCAGTTAAGGATGAATATTTCTAAGAGTGAGAGGACCGGTTTAAAACCACCAGTTGTCTTTTATGGGTGACTGCCTGTCTCAAGTCAGGAGTGAAATTTGTTTCTTCACATTGGTATTGGAAGAGAAATGTTGATGCTTTGGCAAGTCTGCTGTCATTGTGGGTTTGGAATTAATAAGTATGGATCCTGTTTTTCTGTACTATTGCATGCATGAGAGCATTGTTTTCTACACTGAGGAGAGTCCATGCAATGTTTGTCGATGATGGACTCCCTCTCAGTGGCAGAAAGTCTGTTGGTTTGACTTTAGATTGGCCACATGAAGGCTCCAACATGCTGATGCATGTTGTGAGTGAGAACACAGTATTCCTCAATTTGGGCCTTCCATGGGATGCGTTGCAGCACGTGCAGCATATGCAGCCATCCGGGCACCTGGCGGCTTGCCTACACGAGGGCAACATCATCTGAAAGCTGATCCTCCAATCGAAGCACCCATTGGTGGGGTGACCAGAACAATGTGTTCATAGTGGTCCTCAATTCGAGGCTAAGCCTCAAATTGAGGCCCATGGTCATTTAATTGAGGCCTTTATCTGAAAGCTGTCTATGGAAATTAAGTGGACTGTGGTTGAGAGGTCCCTTTTGTGGGTTCCCTCCACAGTCACCTCTGGTCACTGAGCAGGTCTGTGGGTAAAGCTTTTTCTCGTCCTGTCTGCCCTAATGCTGACCACTCATCAGTACTTCTTGCAAAGGGTGGTACCTTGGTAATTATTAAGGCAGTGAATACGAAGGTGGGGAAAAGTCATTAGTGACTGCAGGTAGAGATAGGGTGACGTCATCATCACTCCCTGTTAGTGCTACTCCTGCAGGCTTTCCTCCATGTGCCCCACCCAATGGGTTTTGGCTGTGGAGGGGAAGGCAACTGCACAAGTGATTCTGGGCAAGATGGAGACGCTGTTCTCTGCGGTCTGTGAAAGGCTGGACAGGTTGGAGTAGACGGTTTCCTCCAGGTAGCCTCTGGTTGCTCCTCTTTCCCCTGCTCACTAGTAGTTGCCCGGCCTCTCTTGTGAAGCCCAAAATGTCTAGTGAGGTCAGAGCGCCCCCACTGCATCCTTCATGGTGTCCGTAGCTGTTTCCAGGTCGCCTGGGGACAGGTTGACAGACTGTGAAATAGTCCTTTTTGGTGAGGGCTTGGCCATTACAGTCACCTTTGGGTGTGTTTAGGGATCAGCCTCATGGCTGGTTTCTCCCCCAGTTCCCTCTTCTGGCCACGAGCATTTATGCTCCCACCACAGGAGGGAGAAGAAAAAGAAGGAGAGGCATCATCGGTACCTCTCCTTATCTCCTTTGCCACCTAGGAAGTTATGTTGCCAGAGCCCTCACTCTGGCATTTTGCCTGCTGGGAAGAGGCAGGTCTCTCTCTGTGCAGTTCCCGATCTGGAGGGTGGTATGGATTGGACTTACAGGTGCCTAGTCCCACCCACGGAGTGGATGAACCCAAGTTGGAGGCTCTGCCATCCTCTCCCATCCCAATGGAGATTCATCAGGCAGTCAATTTCTCTTCCAATGGGGAGGTAGCCTGGACAGTGTGATGGCTGGCCAGGGTGCTTCTAGACTTGTGCCTATGCCCACAGAAGCTGAAGGTGGCATGGTTTTGGCTGTGACTTTGCCAGTGCAAGAGGTTGCAGGAAGTATCACTCCCCAGCCCCTAGGCCTATTTGCTAAGTGCCTGCCAGCAGGCCAGTGTCGCATCTGGCGTGGCTGGAGTCTCAGTATATCTCTCGGACTGTGGCACCTGCTGGAGAGGCTCCCACAGGGTCTGGACCTCTCCCAGACGCTAAGGCTAAGACTGAAGAGGCTTGCCTCGAGGATTTACTCCTCACATTTTGGGGATGATCTTTAGGATTTTTCCATGGCCAAGGATATTCTTGACCTTGATTGTTCAGATTTCTGAAGTGAGGGTTCCAAACACGAGGAAGGGGGTGATTGTTTCTCCTGCTGTGCAGCAGATTTGAAAAGAGGCCCAGTCTCTGCCACTTCTCATGGCTGCCGAGTGGGCAAATGTTCACCAGTCTGTGGCTTCAGCCAATGAGGCTGTAGATAGGGTGGATAGGTGTCCCTCTAAAGTGGAGAGGTCATGGTCAATATTTCTGGCAAAAAAAAACACCTTTGTGCGTGATACCCTTCCTGGGGAGTTTGTCCCTCAGCCCACATCAGTACAGCCTAAGGTAGGGCCAATGTTGGTCAATGGAGTGGAGTCAGAAGGCCAAAGTAAGAGGTGCCTTTCTCTACCTTCATGGCCGGGAAGTTCATTGATATGTTGGCAGAACTCCCTGGGTCTAGCTACGTGCCAGAAATGGTATCCTCTCAAGACGGCCAAGCCCCTGTTTGGCTGCTGGCTAAGCCCAAATCCACACATCTTTGTGAGACCATAATGTCAAGGAATCTGAGTTTGTAACGCTGCCTCTCTCATCCCTCCGGCCGTTTGAAGAGGATGCATGGGGTATAACAATTTTGGGCTCCTTCCTGCACTGTTTGTGGGGTTCTGCCATGTGCCTTTTGGAGAAGGCGTGTGACAGCCCCTCAGCACTAGCCTCCACCAAATGTGTGGTGAAGAGCCTGCTGGGTCTTGAGCAGTCTCCAGGCCATGGTGTGGGCCACATACTTAGCAAGTCAATTACTCTTGATGGAAATGTTAAGGTGCTGCGATGTAATGTGCTCATTTATGTGGCCAATCTGCCGAGGGAGGTAAGAAAGGCTGCTTACCAACTGCCCCTGGACCCTGTTTGTTCAGGGCTGATTAGTCCTGGGTTGGTTCCCATCAGTGAGATGGCAGATTGAATGGCCAAGGATAAGCAGCAAAAGTCTCTGGATGAGGCTTTGCTGCATGGTGCAAGATCATCCAAAGGGACGGCGGACCCAATCAGCCTGCCACAGCTGAGCATGGCCCTAGGCCACAACAAAAGCCGAGGAGGGGAGGCTGACTAACACTGGTGGCCAGCCTTCAAAGTCCTTTAGGTTGACCTTAGAACCCAAAACTAGTGGCCGATCCCTAGTGATGCACACCGGTCATCCAACTTCTCTGTTGGCCGAATGGTCTTTGATCACTCTCCGTCTTCTTGGCGATGATCAGTAGGTGGGCATCCAGCATCATTCACTGACCACTGGGATTGATTAATGGGTGATATTTTTGTCAGGAATGTCGTCCGTCACTGCTACTCATTGGAGTTTGCTAAAGGCAGCCCTCCCGTTTCAACAGTCCCCTTTATTTATGCCTTGCATAGAGGCAGACCAGGCACTCTTGGATGAGGCCATGCAAAAGCTGGTAGACAAATAGGCCATCGAACCAGTGTTAGATTTTGGTTTAACAGTCTTTTACAGCTTTTTCTTGGTGCTGAAGAAGGACAGTGGACAATTTTCATTGCCACGTCTCAACAAGTATCTGGTTATGCAGCACTTTAAGATAGAGACTCCTGCCACCATCATAGCAGCGATGTGACAGGGTGATTTGGCAACCTCAGTAGACCTGAATTACACATATTTTCACATTTGCATAGCTGAGCGCTATCAGAAATTTTTGTGCTTCATGGTCAAGGGAAGAGCGTTTCAATTGTGTGCTCCCCCGTTCAGCACGGTGGAAGCACCCCTTATCTTCACTTGTATCGTGAGAGAGGTTGCATCCATTGTTCACCAGCAAGGGATCCAGCTGCACATCTATCTGAACGACTGGCTCCTGTGGTCTCAGGACTATGGCCTAACTCTGTGACACACGCAGTTTGTGCTGAATCTCTGTGTGAAGTTAGGTCTTATTGTGAATCTCCTGAAGTCCAGTCTGACTTCCATGAGGGAGTTTGTTTCTCTGGTGATTCAATTTTTGACAGTCCCTTTTATCTGTATCCCATCAGAGAAAAGGTGGAAGTGACTTGTCTTGCTCTTGAACAGTTTGGGTCACGGGGGGGGGGGGGGGGGGAGGACAAGCCTATCCTGGCGATGTGCGACAACTGTAAGGCGGTTGTGAACATCCAAAAACGGGGAGGTACCAGGTCAGTAGTATATGTACTTGGGGGTACTGAAACACGGGGGATGGAGACCGCCAAAAGCCTTTAAAACCTCAGGACGTCCTCCCATCAGTTGCCGTAGGTTGTCATCCCAGTTCCTGCTTATGAATTGATATAATAAAGGGGTTAATCTCGTGGAGCCCAAAATAAGTTCCCTTAACTGATGAATTTATGAAAGTATCACCACCAGTTATCAGGGAATTATGTATGGCCTTCCTTGAGCGTGTCTTGAAGTGCCGCAGCCCGCCTGCTTTCACGGGTGTGGTGACCCAATACTCAAGTCCAGATCCCCCGGTATTTCATTTCATAGGAAACAAGTCAAATAAATAACAGAGAGTGCTTCTGTGTGTGAACCTATATATACACCCAAGTCTGGATCCGTGGTATTTTGTATCATGGAAACGAGTAGTTTGCTTTTCCTTTTATTAACCTGACAAGGTATTAGTTGGAAAGAGTGATCATTTCCACTACAGACTACCGCATTTATGTAAGATTTTCTCTCTATATATAAAGCAAGGAACAGATCTAACATGGATGGTGTCAGTGGCTGGTTCATTGTCATCAGGTTTTCGTCGATTTGCTTGAAAAAAGTGTCACACTCCATCATGTGGTAACAAATGATGATGATGATGATGATGATGATGATGATGATGATGATGATGATGATGATGATGATGATGATGATGATGATGATGATGATGACGATGATGACGACGATGATGATCAGCCGAGCTGTTTTTCATTCGGGCCAGTAAATATTGTATACATGTCGCGTACCTATAACCACTGACATATAAAAACATAAAGAGGAACTCAAGATCAATATATTCAAACACACTCAGAAAATACACAGTGAAATGCATGACCTACTCTCTAAAATAAACATCTCAAAGTACAGTAAAACGCATGAACCATAAGCATTGAAATACACGCAAAAGGTATTAATCGAAACACATGTAAGCTGTATACAGTTTCAGAAAGCATGAGGAAAAGACTCAAGAGTTGATAAATGAATTTACCTGGGATAAAAAAAATGCAAAAGTAAAAAATTAAGTGACTTATCAAAGCATCGAAAGTGGCAGACTGAATATCCTACAATTTGAAGTTCAATGCATTTCTCAACTTTATTCATGGCTTAAGCGACTGCTGGCACAGAACAGTTTAAAATGGACACAAGTTTCTTTCTAAGAAGTAACCAGACTTGACTGGTATAAAAGGGTCACTTAATATGCCATTCACTGGGTCAATGTGATTATGGAGTATGGGACATGTGCGTGGGATAGCATGTGTATGTTCTGCGCATGGTAAAAAAAAACATGGATGCCGTACATAACTTTTCGTGTACTGATTGGCTGAGATTACCATAAATCCAAGAAAGTTATGTGTTAAAACAATGTATTTTTATTGACAATATATGGAAATATATGCGATGCAGTACCAAAATTTGGGAACAGTCTGGTAAAAAAGTAAGCAGTAGCTTTTTCTGTAAGACTAATCTTACAGATTTCTTTAAGACAAGGGCAAATGATTATCAGGACAAAGATGTACCACAATTCATACTGAATTGTTAAATGAATGGAACATGCTTAAAAGCTTATCTTCACTCAAGACAAAAACAATAAATTGAGAGACTTCGTCTGGTATAATGATTATATGAAGGTGGATGGGAAGTCTGTATTTTACCAGGACCTGTATCAGAGAGATGTTATGTTTGTGCGAGATATAATCAATGAGCCAAGAAAAAAAATTATCCTTTGACATTTTTTAACAAAAGTCTGATGTCAATTTTACGTTTCTTCTTTATCTTGCTCTTATTGATGTGCTGCCGCACAGCTGGAATCAAAAGTCATTTAAACTAACATCTGGAAATTTGACTTTCAAAGAAATCCTTCAATACAAAAAAGATTAAAATTGAAATGAAACTTGCTACTGACCATTTGAGACCCAATTAACGTGATATAAACTAGGCAAAATTGATAACCCTCCACTAAACGCAATTCTTATATAAAAAAACACACACATATTTTGAATATATTCAATGTTTCTTTCATTCTTTTAGAGTTGATCTGTAGAGGAAATTCTGATCAAATGAAGTTACGCTCCATTGCACAGTGTCAATAAGCAGACAAAATCCGAATCACAAGTTCGCAAGAGTACCTGTAGAGCGGTCAAACATGCATATATCCCATCAGGAGTTATCACAAATGGTGCTTGGTTGCATCAAAAGTTATCACAAATTGTACTTAAAGTTGAGGCATTTTCTGAGTTCAATAGAGCAGAAATTGACTCATCACTGTGTCACATAAAGCACCTTTAAATGTCCATTCAATAGGATGTGTAGCCACCATAGTGTCCCACTCCTCCAGAAGATAACGCCGTAGATCTGCCAAGTGTGAGTGCAGGCCAATCTTCTAGTACACATTTCTTTTCATATGGCTTTACAGGTGCTCAATCGGGTTGAGGTCAGGTGAGCGTACTGGCCATTTCATCACCTCAACACTCTCACTATCCAGGTAATCACGAACCACAGCTGAAATATGTGGCCTGGCATTGTTGTGCATCAGCCCGAAGTTGTCTCCAATGGCACCTGCATATGGAATAACATGGGGTTCCAGGACATCCGTTATGTACTGTCTGCTTGTCATTGTTCCTTCCATGATGATGAGGTCTGTCTTGCCATTAGCAGAGATGCCCGCCCAGACCATGATGCTGCCCCCTTTTTATGCAACTGTTGGCTGAACACAACAAGCAGCATGTCTCTCCCCCTCGCCGCACCCATGCATGAAAACGTCCATCACTTCTGTGGAGGAAAAGGTGACACTCATCAGTGTGGAGAACATTGCTCCATCCTGCATGTATTGTACGGACATGTTCTCTTGTCCACTGCAACCGAGCAACCTTGTGACGTGGGGTAAGAAGCGGCTTTTTCACCATGCTCCGGGACCTTAAACCAGCAGCATGAGGTCTGCTACGAACAGTCCGGGAGGACATGCATCTTTTGTGAGGATTGGCTCTCCCCAGCTGGTTCTGAATATCAGGACCTGTGTGGCTCCTACTCCTCAGTGCTGCATTGACGATGAAATGGTCTTGTTGCCTGGTGGTCAGCTTTGGCCTTCCTGGGCGTGGTAAATCTGCAACATCATTTGTGTTTCGGTATTTTCTCAACAACTCATTGATGGATTTGTGGTTCACACCCATTGCCCGTGCGACAGCTCTGCAACTTTCACCGGCTTCAATGCGACCTATGGCTCTTGCCCTGTCCATTTTGGATAGCCTTGGCATGGTAATGTCCACAGTTTAACCAGTGATGGCGAATCCATAACTGACAGAAAAAAACCCATGACTTTATACTCATGATTGGCACAGTTTCTGGCCACATTACACAGGTATGGTGAGAAAAATCAATGGTCAGCAGGGTCCTAACAGGGACAGGGAAGACCACTCATGATCCTTTCTGCGAAGTGCACTTTTTGAGTTTGTGTCACATTCAGCCCATGTGCAGTCAAGCATGGGATCCAACTCTACTCATCTTTACACATGATGTAATCAAAGGATTATGTTACACATACATGTGCATATCTTTAAATTACCTAAAAAAGTATGAGTACACCATTAAATTATTTAAGCGGAGGGCTATTAATTTTGCCTAGTTTATAAATGCTACTATTTTTCAAAATAAGTAGGGGCACAATAATTGCCTCATATTGCCGTGCTTGGCATAATAATTACCCGGTATCTCTATTTGGATAATTGAAATAGATAGTTTCATGGGAGCACTGGTACTGACGCTTTGACAAGCTCAAACTGTAAGATGAAAATGAATTTATATACCCCTTTATTCTGTGAGACATACTATATACTAAGTCCAATGATACAAAAATGTACCACTGAATTCAAAGGACACTTTGCAATAACACTTGCTTTTAAATATACAGTGTGTTAGTATTAATGTTATTGGAACAGTCACTATAACTTAAGCAACTAAAAACTGTTCCCTGTGGACAATTATATGATTAGTTTAATAATAATGCTCTGTTCCACAAAAAACCCCAACACATTCAACATGCAAGCAATTATACTTGAACTTCGTGACCGAAATTATCACGACAGAGACGCCCGTTAAACACGTCCAGTAATATATTTTGACTCAAATGAAGCATTTTTTACGTTAGAACATGACATTGTTGACCCAACTTAACATATAGGTTTAAATAATCTGAGGCTGAAATGATTTTAAAGCTATTCAAAAAGAAAAAATCAAAATTTACAGTCTCATGAAGTGTTCAAATATTTTACCTGCGACTACTTCGGTACTCATATTTCGATTCTTGGGCCAATCTTTATATTATACGTTATCTGCACTCAGTTATTGTCATCAAACAAATAATGATAGCAAGTTATGAAAGTATTAGCACTGAATTGACGCATTTCAAATTTGGTTAAATGCTAACAACCAGTCTTTAACACATTAAAAAACTGAGACAACTACATTTACACTTGAATCTTATGGTCATCTATGTGTCAATTTAAGGAGTCAAATTTTACTTCTCTGGGCCAAGAAATTTATGAAAGTTTAAGTATCATAGGCTCCACACATAAAGGAAACTGGGAATGACTTGCAAAAGTCAGTGGTATAATTTTCATCAGCAGTCCTTAGTGCTTATTCACAATTTTCCCTTGATGCCTCATTGCCTTGAGTCTTCAGTCTTTACAAATCTCATATGAAAATTCTCGGCCACTTCAAAATTTAGCACATGGATTTGCTTTCGCAAGCGATTTCTTTACATTTTCTACATGTCTGAATACGTCCTTTAAAACACAAAATTTATACATCTAATATTTTTCCTATGTTGACTACCCGCCATACCTTCACACATCTTGTCTTGACTATGTTAGAAAACAAAATAATTATATACTATATTATATCTGTTTAATTCACACTTCCATTTCCTACACGCATGGTCCTTAATCTCAATAATTAATATCAAATAATAAGTGTTGTTATTATTGTGAATGTGTAAACAAGTCTTCTCAAAATGTTGGGGCTGCCCCCCAAAGGGGGGCTCCAGGGAACTTTATGCCTTTAAAGCATGTCGCACGAGAGTCGACACTCAAGTGGTGGATATGTCGAGGGGTGTTCTGGAACAATATCGGGGACGAGCCAGTTGTGTTGCCCTCTCAATTGACAACAATGACTCTGCCCTAAGTCCCATACCAATTTTCACCACAAGAGTAAAATCCCCAAGACTCGTAAGTCTGTGTTTTTGTTAATGAGTACTGGTGTTTATGTCTGCAAACAATTAAATGACATGCAACTTACCGCACTCCGTGAGTCCATCTTTTGCAGTCTGCGACAACTATTCCCCGCTGTGGGTGTCATACGGCCAGGTGATGATATAATATATATAAAATATAATCTGGCCCATTCCTGGATCATTATTACAAATACACTCATGTTAAAGGTGATTTCAGTACAACCGTTATTTGAAGCTTAGAGACGAAATCAATTTTCAACTTTAAAAATGAATCGCACCACATATGTGTCTCAGATATAAACTTTACACAATTCACGAGGTTTTAAAAAAGGAAAACGACTTTTGTAAAAATTCAGAACAAAAAGAAAATTATGCACAGAGCCTTAGTGCTTATAACCTACATCCAAATTATTAAAACATACCAAGATGTCAGACAATGTAAAAACCAGTACAAAAAAGCAACATAACCCTAAAAACACCCTGGTGGCTCCAGAAAGATTTTAATTTTCTTGCATTACCTCTTCAGATATATACATTTTCAACTGCAACTAAATAGTTTAATTTCAAAATCATCAAATCTGGTTGTGATTCAGAGCTCAAGAAACTCTTTCTTGGTCGTTGTACTTTAACTTTGCTGGCAATAATTTACAGGTGCTTCCGTCGGTAATCTAAAAAGCTAGGGTATCTGCAATTATGGAAAATATTAAATGTTTGCATTCTCTGATAAGTGAGGGTTTTGATGAGTGTAGGTAGCCCAAATATGCATTTCCTGGCAATTACCCTTGTAACTGAAACGTCAAGGAATGGAGCTAGACATCACTGCAAAAGTCTGGCAGTTCAGAGACTGGACACCCATCACATATACAGACAAAAATTAGCAAGTAATAATAACACTGTGTTCTTGTCCACCCTATCATTAATAGGAACATATCGATAATAGGTACATCAACTATACGTGTTTTAATTTAACGATCATGGGCAAATAATTTTACTTACTTTGAGATCCATAAAAAGAGAAAGTGTAAGTTTCATTAGTGATGCAATGCGGCTTTGCTCTAAGTAAATCCTGAATATAAATTTGCACTGATTTTTTGTTGGTGTTTGGGACTGGCAAACTTTAATGTGGAACATTAAAATAACGGAAATGCGACATGTCTTTCATTGCTGGAGCAGAATGAACACATTGTAAGGGGGATTCTGTAGGGAAAATTAAAATAATCCCGGTTGCTGTTGTAAAAGTAAAAGAAGTGGTATTTCTCTAAAAAGTATATTGCATAGGATGATGTGTGCAAGTGATTATTATTCTTTGCCCCACTGCTCCATTAAATTCCCATTTACTAAAACTTGGAAAGAATATCTCTGCTCTCTCATGCTGGCCAATTCTGTACCATACATACCACTATTTAAAGGAACAGGCATATGGGTAGCATTGACAGAGCTGTCCTATTTGCCATGAGGGCGCTATATACACACAACCTGGGGACAGGGGCCAGGGCAACAAATTGAGTTGCCAAACTACACAACAGGAGTGATGCATTAGGGAAATATGAAGGTACTGACATACTGGCTAAAGGCATAAGGGCAATGCAAAGTACAAGCAAGAAATAAGCATTAGCGCAACGTGTGCATATTTGTGTATCAGGTTAAGTTAGATAGACATATCAAAAAGAGCATCTTTGTGAGAAAATAGGCCAAAATCTTGCCTCATTCTATCATTGATTTAGCTTGTGACAGCACTGCCCCGAAGGCTAATAAGAAATTAATTAAACATCCCTTATATATACAATGCTGTCATACTGCAGCATCAGGTTTAAGTCTTTTGATTCACTATTCTCGCACTTTAAACGGTAAGTCAATCCTAGGGTGTAGAGCACGTGTATCGGAATTTAAAAAGCAAAGGGAAACCATTCTTAGCAACCTGTCCGATATATGTAAAACATGGTGGTTGAAAAAAGTAAAAAGTACACTTTCTGCTCATTAGATTGAAACTGTAACGTGAAGAAAATTCGAATATTAGAGGTCAAAAACACCAATGATTTGTAGCTCTAAGCTCTGCTTCGGCCAGATAGTGGCCAATAAAAGTAATTTAACATGGGGGTTTTTGGGAATGTATGTGCACACAAAGGAGAGGTGAGTAGGCTAGTACCTCTGATGTCAAGTGACTTCGAGAATGCAAAAAACACATAGGACACATGCATTAGGGCAACATTACAAGTGCTGCCATACTTGTCAATATCCTTTTATGCAAAACAGTGCATACAGCAAATAGGTATTAGGTCAACACAAGCAGAGCCGTTAAACAGGCCATTTGAATAGGTATTAGGTCAACACAAGCAGAGCGGTCAAACAAGCCAATTAAATAGGTATTAGGTCAACACACACATGGCTCTCAAAAAGGCCATTTAAATAGGTATTAGGTCAACACATGCAGAGATGTCAAAAATGCCATTTCTTTACCAAACATATGACACATAGAGGAAGCAGAGGTCAAGGCCATAAAAACAGAGCAGTCATAATTGCTATAAGGTGAACAGATACTTATTAGTTAATTACACTATGCTGCCATGCTGACCCATACGGGTGCCATTCACACAACACTTACAGCAAACAGGCTTTAAGACAACATGTACAAATTTGCAATACTAACCATTAGGGGTTTGTATGTACGACATGCACATTATGTAAGCATCAAGATTATGTTAACAGAGTTGCCAAAGTGGCTTTTATGGGAAATAAATACGCAACACTAATATATACAATGGTGGCAATCCGGACTTTTATAATTATATTTTCACAATGCCTTAAGAATCTAGATGTTAGGGCACCATACAGGAAACTTACATACTGGCTGTTGGGCTAAAATATGCAGCACACTTACAAAACGGCTGTATTAGGGCAACATATAGAAATATATCATAATGGGTAGTTTAGCAACATATATGTAGCTACCACACCGACCATTAGGATACCATATATACAACATGTGCGGTATTTTTAAAGGCAAAACAAAACATATACAGAGTTTGCAACACATATTTAGGTACCACACTGACCATTAGGACACTATACACACCGCATTCCTGGATAAAGGGTAGGAACAACATACACATAGTTCTAAAATTGGATTTTTGGATACCATGTTGACAAGTCCTGTAGGAAATTGGCATCAAATCAACATTCGTGGAGCTGTCATTCTGGCCAATATGCAACGAAATACTGGACTATAACAGGCAACAGGCATTTAGGAAATATATCTGCAAAATTGTATACATTTGAATAGGTAATAGGTCAACACAAGCAGAGCAGTCAAACAGGCCATTTAAATAGGTATTAGGTCAACACACACAAAGCTGTCAAAAAGGCATTTAAATAGGTTTTAGGTCAACACATGCAGAGCTGTCAAAAACGCCATTTCTTTAACAAACATATGGTACATAGAGGAAGCAGAAGTCAAGGCCATAAAAACAGAGCAGTCATAATTGCTATAAGGTGAACAGATACATATCAATTAATTACACTATGCTGCCATACTGACCCATACGGGTGCCATTCACACAACACTTACAGCAAACAGGCATTAGGACAACATGTTCAAAATTGCAATGCTAACCATTAGGGGTTTGTATGTACGACATGCACATTATGTAAGCATCAAGATTATGCTAACAGAGTTGCCAAAGTGGCTTTTATGGGAAATAAATACGCAACACTAATATATACAATGGTGGCAATCTGGACTTTTATAATTATATTTTCACAACGCCTTAAGAATCTAGATGTTAGGGCACCATACAGGAAACTTACATACTGGCTGTTGGACTAGAATATGCAGCACACTTACAAAACGGCTGTATTAGGGCAACACATAGAGATATATCATAATGGGTAGTTTAGCAACATATGTGTAGCTACCACACCGACCATTAGGATACCATATATACAACATGTGCGGTACTTTTACGGCAAAACAAAACATATACAGAGTTTGCAACATATATTTAGGTACCACACTGACCATTAGGACACTATACACACCGCATTCCTGGATAAAGGGTAGGAACAACATACACATAGTTCTAAAATTGGATTTTTGGATACCATGTTTACAAGTCCTGTAGGAAATTGGCATCAAATCAACATTTGTGGAGCTGTCGTTCTGGCCAATATGCAACGAAATACTTGATTAAAACAGGCAACAGGCATTTAGAAAATATATCTGCAAAATTGTATACTCCAACAGGTAGCAGGCTTTAAGAAAATTTATCTACAAAATTGTAATGCTAACCATAGTGGTGCCCTACACACCACAACTGAAGTAAGCTTACCAGCACAATTCCTTCTTTTTTCTTGAGCCATTGCCTACAGATTCTAAAATATTAGCAGAAAGTCACACTAATGACCTTTAAATTTTAATATCAGGACACAGAGCTGTGATAATGTCCATGAAGGTACAACATATATACAACCCAAGGCCACAGGAAAATGGTTTTAGTGGAACACATACAAAGCACCAACAAGAAACAGTCATTAGGGTAACATATAAATAGCTGTTGTTCGCATGGTTAACTAGACATGTTGAAAAAGATTATTGCGTGGATAATGTGGTGAAAACCAGGTTGCCCTCGTAATTTTGCAACAAGTGGCCTGTCATAAAGATTTGAAGACTGTATAGACATTACCTGCAAAATATACGCATCACATGACAAGTGGCACGTATGTTCTGAGAAATAGGACATAGTTGTGACTCGCATTTCTGTCTTGCTTGATGCCCCATAGTTGCTACAAAATCATGATAATTCCACGTACAATGTCTGTGATTGTTATATGTTGTCGGTTGTTTGAACTGGAACCATTCCTATTTTCGAGTGGTCAATCCAAATAATATCCTGCGGCATTAAGGAATCACTTAGACGACTACCATTTTGAGCCACGGAATAAGGAAATTTTGTTCTTTTATACCTTCCATGCATTATCGACAATCTAGTTATCCTTTTAAATTCTACCTTGTTGGCACACAAAAGGGCCCTGCAATGTGGTGACGGAATTCAAATTTCGATACAATTTTTAAAGAAACTTATTTGCTTTGTCACCATGTCGAAGTGCAGGATAAATTTGCTCATGTGATTTGTTTGAAAAATGAATACAAAGTATGTATGATAGTCACTGATTTTACTGGACTTGGAGTTTGTTGTCCCATGATGCCAACAAAATATCACATTTTCTGCAGGTGAATTCACAATCATATTTCATGGCAACAAAATGGTCATAGGGTCCCTGAGGACTCGGTTGACTGTGCTGCTTACATGTATGAATGAGAATGTATATAGCCTCTGGAATAAACAAGTTGTTGTGTATGTACACTCGACACAATGCTGCACAGATGATTGAGCATTAAAGTTTCTTTTTTAATACATTGGCCCTAGCTCTTCACATTGCTATTAAACAGGCCAAAGCTATAAGGGCAACGCACAGTAAAACAGGAAAAAAGCATTAGGGCAACATATACATTGGGGGGGGGGGGGTAAAAACACATAACAAAAACCGTATTTTTTGTTGGAAAACATGCCAAAATATTTTCCATATGACAAAGTGATTGAGACATTGATGACTTGTTACCAAGTTGCTTAAACAAGGTCATTTATAATTCACCTGAAGAGAGTGTGTTGCTAATTTTGACACAAGTATAGTGACGTTCCGAAGAAATTATATAAAGTTGACCTTATACCGATGTTGCCTTTATACCTTCCACATCGTAGTATAGCATTATTATTAAGTCAAAATTTTGGGTTACATTAGGCCAACAGTAAAATACAGCCTAGAAGAGTTATATGTGGGAATAAAAATAGTAGATCAAAGATATTTCTTTAATGGATAGGTTGTGTCCCAGACTGTTTATAACCTGAAGGGCTTCTTGAAATATTGCTCCATTTTCAATTTCTGGCCATTTTCCAGTCGGGTTGCCCTAATGGCACACTGTTGCCCTAATACTGCTGTGTTGCCCTAAGGCTGTTTGCATAGTTATATATGATATATATATATATATATATATATATATATATATATATATATATATATATATATATATATATATATATATATATATATATATATATATATATATATATATATATATATATATATATATATATATATATATATATATCAAATACCCGTTAATTCCAGGGGTAAAAGTTGTGGATTCAGGTACCGGGATATTCAACAGAGCCCTACTGTTCAGGCAGTCTGAAGCCTGGATATGAGACTCCTGACACATATGAAGTCATTATATGTAACGTGCATTAACATTTAGCGGTCCAGTGTCCACCTACCCAAATAATTGAATTTAGTGGTGTGTGTACAGTTAGGGGTTGAAGCACCTTTATTCGTCAAATTTACGTCTACATTTAGGGGTACTGTTTACAGTTAGCGGTCTGACCCCTAACCCTTAATGTAAATTTACATTGAGGGGTCTAACAACTTTGGTCCCAACAATATTTGACGTCCATGACAGGTGATAGATACATTTCTTAAGAATATAAATTGAAAAAAGTACCTTTAGCAAATCATAGTTACATCGACTGTGGAGAGTTTACAGAAAACCTGAATTAACAGTTGAAACATAGCTCACGCTTTTAGGTATATTTTACGCACACTTGAGTAACACCATTGCATCGATAATAAGTTCTGTTTTTACTATTTGATTTATAAAACATTTATGAAATGGTGTAATTGTTATCGGGAGTAATTTCATTTCAGAAATTACTCACTATCATATTTGAAATATATTGCTATTGTGTAAAAACAAGAAATCATGTTTCATTGAATCTGTATTTCGCCTATATGGTCTCAAAATACGATGTAATATTGTGTAACTTACATAACTCGATATTAATTCTATTCAATGCCATACCAAGTAGCTTGTCACAAGGAGACGCCTAAAGATATAACCAAAAAGCGTAGAGAACACGTTGTGTAAAATTTTGCTTCAGGCACTTTGAGACAAAAATGAAATTAGCCCAAAGATAAAATAAAAATGTACATATTGAATTTTTACAAAGTAGGCATACATCTGATTACACAAAAGGTGAAACACAAAAATTATGCTAATTTTATAGTTGATTTTAAAAAATTGTTCCAATACTTTACATTTTAGAGAAATTACATCCGTTTCAAAGTTTCACCCATAAATCAATCGTTGGTGGCCATGTTGGATTGCATAATGGAAAACCAGGCATACTAAACGTCTATATCTTAGGTTACTTAAATTAACTTTATTAGAACAGCACATGTAAGTATATATTGCTTTAGTGGGGTAAATGAAAAAAAAGCGTATCAGTCGGCAATTTATTAAGTGATGGGAACCAATGGCACATCTCTGGATGGTCAATACAAAGAGAAAACTGGCTTACTGAATTGCTTCGTTTGACTTGATAAGCGTACCATATCAAATCATACACCTTCGTTTACCAATTTGTTGTACCTATAATAAAAGGTAGTTTGAACGTCCGTGGTATTTCGAAGGATTTTCAACATGTGAATGTTACTTAAATGGTTATAAGTTGTTGTTCCGAATATAAAATCGACAAGTGATTTAGTGAAACTTGTAATTATTATCACAAAAACAGCTTATCTTTCAGTCTCACACAGCCACACTAATATAGCATCCTCATATGTGGATACCATGATCAACTAGAATCACGACCAAAATCAATGTGCTTAAATCTAGGCTTTGGGCTCTTGTACAGATGAAAGTGTTGATCTGCCATTCAAATAGAAAATATTTGATTGGATATTCCGTCAATGGGGATTATTGGTGATTATAGCGAGCCTGGAAACATCTACTCAAGACATCTCTTTGGTATTTGCAGGCAAAATGTACATTTAATATTCAAACACTAAAACTGAATGTCAAATACTGTGATTGTTATTCATATGAAAAATCACATTGACTCAGGCTGCGAGAAAACCACCGTCATTGTTTAAACTCTGCAAATGATATTGTCATAGTGAAATGGATTTGCTATATACCATGAATGTAATTAAGTCAGAACGTACGATCAGATATTAATTTTTGTGTTGACTCTCTTGCATACAGAAATCGGCATATCTGAAATTTTGGCAAATGATTATTGTCTAACAATGCAAGTTATTGGCCAACACAGCTGGAAACTTTCTGCCGAACGCAAAATTTTAATTGATAACAGTAAAGTGTACCTTAAAGAGCGTGCAAGATAATCTAGCCAGTTTAGGTCCAGAATCGTACATGGGAATTATGGGTCTATACTTGTTAGACAATAAACTGCAGACTAAACGTGAATTAAAAGGGAAACTTACTTGCATAATGAAGAGGTCTCGTCACACATTTTATTTAGTATAATTGTTTTGTGTGTGAAGTGGAGTTCACCATGTCTTTTATCTCGGCTTACACGCCTAGTCCTGTCAGAACGTCCATTCATCCATTCAATGTATCTGTAAGTCTATAAGTATTTACCATCCTTTGGATGGTTCCTTACCAGATTAAGTCACTATTGTGAAAATGTACAGTTTGCTTTTCCACGGTGGTTGCTCTTGCCCAAACGTACACCAAGCTGCATTCCGATCCATTGGCTTGTTGTCTCCCGGGACAAATGTTACGCCACAGTTGCCTGCAATAGCCTAACATTTGGAGCAGACATGTCCTTAGCTTCAAATGATTGGTTGCTGCGACAATATTCATGCGCAACTGAAAATCTAGTGTTGATTGCAATTGAAAGTCATCAAGGTACTATTCAAATACAAACAACCTTTGCACTTATTACATAACAAACAACAACGTGTATGTGTGTGTACGTGTGTGATGACTGAAAAATGACATGTTCAATTTCTAAAATCTGCAGTAGTGCAAAATCGTTGGGGTCTCAACGGCAAAGCAGAAGACCGACGGTATATTCTTATCATGAAAAGCAAACATCAACTGGCTTCTGACGATTGCTTATTAATTTTATGGGACACAAATTGCACACTGAAACGCCGCCCGTACAGCTCGTAATTAAATTCATGAAAAATTACATAAGAATAATAATGATAATAATAATAATAATAATAATAATAATGATGATGATGATGATGATGATGATGATGCTAATAATAATAATAATAATAATTTTATATATATATATATATATATATATATATATATATATATATATATATATATATATATATATATATATATATATATATATATATATATATATATATATATACAGTAAAACCTGTCTATTGCGGACACCTGTGGTTCTGGCAAAAGTGTCCGCAATAGACAGGTGTCCACAATAGGCAGGGGCTGAACGTTTGGGATCTCAGAGTACATTTGTATCAAAGGAGATAAACGTGTATAGACTGTCATAAAATATGCACATGTGTACCCATCTACAGCATTTGCTCTCAGTTTTTTGTACATTGTGTCCCTGACACTTTACTCAAACTCATCTTAACTTGGGATTTTACAGTTTTTATCTTTTAAAGGAAAAAGTGTGCATGTATGGGCTTACCAGGCTAGATAAAGTTTGTGTAATTTCTTTTACTAACAGAGAAGAAACAAACAACAAACATACCACAGGGATATCATGTCCTTTGAGTACAATATAACTGTATGTGCCATTGTTACAAATTGTGTATAACTTCACATGAGTCTCAGTGGGTCCTTTATTTTAGGCTTAATGATTGATCTATGGAGCTTAATTGTTTGATAGACAGAGAAAGTGTGAGCAACCTTACTCAACAGGCGCACCAGTGCTCCGAGACACCTGGCATGTTCGTTGAGGTATAACAGCCTAACTGCTTGGTCGAGTGAGCTTATTATGTGTTACAGGCCACTGAACAATGGGTTAATTAGTCTTTGCTTCCAGCTTAACATGCACGGCATTGTTCAGGCATTACAGCTTGGAACATAACAAGTTGCAAAAATGCATTGATATATTGTGTCCGCAATAGACAGGTTGTTTTTGCATTTGGTACCCAAAAAGTGTCCGCAATACACAATAGACAGGTGTCCACTGTAGAAAGGTGTCACCAATATGAAAATGACTTCAAAAATATTCAGTTCTGGCCAAAACTGTCCGCATTAAGCAGGTGTCCACAGTAGACATGTGTCCACAAAGACAGGTTTTACTGTATATATATATATATATATATATATATATATATATATATATATATATATATATACCTTCCTCCTCTGTAGAATTTTGACATAGGCTTTATCAGCCCAAATAAATTTAAGGTCTTCAGCGGGTAACTACTCAACATGTGTGGACCCTAATACCCGTACATGTCTCTCTCTGAGTAGCGACTCCATGTGCAAGCTAAATATTCAGCAAAGACAACCCACATAATAATGACTACATACGAACGTTGCAAATGATAAACTAGGTAAATACCTGAAGTTTTGGTTATAAATGCAGAGCTTCATTATGAAAGAAGAATACATCTCAAATTAATCATAATTACTAAAATTTGTATCGTATATGTTCAGATAAGAACAATTTGACTTACCCCTGAACCAATATGTACCCTCTCTATCTGGACAGCTTATACTAGTTCAACCACCCCCAGTGCATAACTGAAGTGGAAACAAGATTGGGCATTGTATTCAGTCCCAGTGTTTGTAAAATAAACAGTTGGAGCTAAACCACCTGTACAAACCAAGCGAAATCCTAGCAACAACTGCAACGATGGGCATCCTGCACCAGAAATGTAAAACTAACCCCATGATGACACCTACCCCTCAAAAAATTAAAGTTAAGCACAAAAATCTTCCTGATCTTTGATTGCTTGTGATTATCCCCTAATTAGGTTTTTGGCAAGACTTGCTTTCCCTGAAGGCATGATTCAAATGTTTGTGCATTCAAAGATAAGGGACAATTGTGCTATAACTTTCCAAACCAGGTGAGAAGTTTGGTCGTGCTATTGAAACTCAGACATTTAAAGCAATGCAGAATATTTCAACCGTAATGTCCATGTTTGAATGTACAGAAGGCCATATCTTTATATGACCTATTTCAATTGGTGAAGCATTCATATGTAAGAAACGAAACAAGCATCAAATTATAATGTCCACCGATCATTCCTCTGTACAAACATTTACGACAGGTGGTCCCTGTATGAACGTGCCACGGTACTCAATAGTCTTTTGGAATTTGTAATAGAAAATAAAGCCAAATCTGTAGTTCTGGCCGCACCCAAACTTTCCTTTGTGCATATTCAGGCCTTGTAGTTATATGGTAATGTTCAAATTTATGGCTTATCAATATTTTAACGGTTTTATGGCTGTACTTATCTACGAATTGCGATATAGACGTGTAATGCTCCCATACGGCTGTTTGCTTCAAAACAGTTAGTATTGACTGTTGTGCTTACAGCGGTGCTTTCTCCTGAAGCAGGTTTGTTGCATTTGTACTGTGTTTAACAATATTCAGTAGGCAGGCATTTCAATCATAAGTTTATGTATCAGCGATTTTATCCTCACCGGATTGATACTAACTGTTGTTTCTTAGACAGTTGGCACTATTGTATAAAGATGGGTCATTCCTCAATTTACATTTAGTGGTGGAACAAAAACATACCTCAACAACAACCAAGCAAAAGCTCCCCACCCCCCCCATTAAAAAAACATAAATAAAGATAAAAAATAAAAAAGCATACAAAAAAAAAAAAAAACGAATAACACGGTGAAAAACTTGTTCTTATTTTTGAACAGAGACATTAGTAATCACATGAACCATGGTGTGCCTAATTGCAGCTGCGAACCTTAGAGGATTAGATCTGTATGTTTTAATTTCCACATGTTGTACCTGGTTAAAAACTTGATTCAACAGTTGCGGAAATTGGTACTTGAAATAAAGAAAGAAAAATGAAACAAAAAAGTGAAAACACTTGTAAATTTTATATTTTGCATAATGGTCCATCATGTAAATTTACTTTGTTGGCACTATTGTGAATAAGTTTGATATGTCCTGTAGGATTATTCATGAAGAATAATTTACATGGTATCCGTGTTATGTCATCCTAATTTCACTTGAATTCTTAATATTTACACCTGAACGTTTAAAATGACCCACATGTCTGGATTGTTAAATGAAATAACTATATCTTTGGACTCCTTGCTATATCTGGACACATACACTTCCGAAAATTGTTTTCACAGAAAAATGTAATATATTAGTGAGCGTGGACTGGCAGATGGTATTAGAATTTTTGGCTCACTGTGAAAACAAGCGTGTCACAAAGTGTACGTATATATGTTAAGTCAGCCTTAGGGCTGGAGCAACCGATCACGAGTTTTTATTTATAGATTGAGAGCCTACTGTCTGCAGGGGAATAATCTCAGAATTAGGTGTCAAGCATTCATTCAAAATTACAAAGCGTCTCTGAGCAGAGAAGACTGAAAGCTGGATTATGTGGGACAGGATGACCAGCGCTAATTGAGAGCGGTAACAAGTGGCTTTAACACATCCTGAAGGGAAACAGTAGGAGCGAGGAATATGAAGAAGAAATACTGCAGTGTTTCTAGCCCCGCCATATCTCTCTCTCTCTCTCTCTCTCTCTCTCTCTCTCTCTCTCTCTCTCTCTCTCTCTGTCTCTCTCTGTCTCTGTCTCTCTCTCTCTGTACATCTATATATACATATATATATATATATATATATATATATACATAGATATAGATATATATATATATATATATATATATATATATATATATATATATATATATATATATATATATATCCACAAAATTAATAAAAAAAGTTTCTCTTCTAAAATGTGCCAATCAAAAGGGATGCAATCTGATTTGTTATGTTGTGACACCTGTATTTAAAGGTAACTAATTGTCTCTTTGTTTTTGGCAAATATTTAAGGTTTTGTTCTCAGATAGATAAAAAATATGACAAGAAAATGTCGTTTAGCCCAATATAACACAATGGGTGCTAATGTTGTACAGGGATATAATCTGTAATATTATCAATGGAAGTGGAGAAGGTAACACCTTGCAAACGAAGTATATGTATTGATGTAGTGCAGTTCTATTAGGTATTGAATATTCAATTACGTAACCCTTTAGTATGTTACAGTTTTTATGCACTCTACTTAAAGTGAGATAGCCCACTTCTGGTACTTTTTTTTGGCAACAGACCAAAAACTTACTAGAATCACTGCTGTCTCCTATTTCCTTTTCTTTTTCACTGTCGCTCATAGCCAGGACCTTTTTAATTGCTTGCAGGGCTTTACTTCTGAGCCTAGACCTATTTTCACATCCACAGCAGAAATCCATCAGTATAGACAACTTTGGCACAACGAATATTCCACGAATACACTCATTCCTGAACCAATGCCTCAACATAAGATGTCTTTTGATAATTTACTGTCCAAATCACTTTCCATATTTAAGAGGCGTGGCCAAGGATTCACTTTATGTATGTATGTATGTATGTATGTATGTATGTATGTATGCATGTATACATTTGTATCTGTCTGAACAAAACAGTTGAGCCCATTGCGAGCAGCATGAAATATACCCTGATATCAGAATTTAAAAGAAGAAGATCATGGAACAGACTGTATCATTTCTAAAGCGATTAGTGACTGATGGAAAATTATGCGTGCGCATTTTAAATTTTTGTATAAAAACGAGAAAATACCATCTATGATTGCACTTATTACTTTGACCTCAGTGATAAACGAAAGCCTTCCCCATGGCAACATTTTGAATGTATCAGTATAGATAAATACCCGTTTACTATCATTGAAGACATGTGTAATATAAAAAGAAGTCACCATTTTCAGCAATGTAAAAATTTTGTGATTAACATTCCGTTGAACACGTATATTTTACATAAAATAAACTAATGTCACTGCGTTTAATAAAATGACAGGATGAGACTGATCAGTAGTGTCTGCCATGACGCATTTAGTATTTGCTGCATTATATTTTCTATATGTATAATGTGTTGAATTTATAGTGTGTATGTTGATTGTCCTAATAAATTCAAATCAAATCAAATCACCTAGATTAACTAAAATATATAATTGCATTTTGTTGCACAGAAGACAAATGTGTTAACTATTCGGTTACAAAACTGCAACAGAGGATGTTACACATTGTGTCTGCAGAAAACCACCTAGACTTTTTAACACGCAGTTTGTCTAAAATAATATGTGTTCCATAGCATACAAAATTAAACGAGAAGCACAGAATTCAACAAAAAAATGAAAGTTATAAAAAGGACATACAGATAGTATAGGGACCCTTCACTGAACCATTTTATTTTACATATTAAATATGGCCATGATGTCATAACTCAGTGAGCATTGTTGATGTGCACATTTCAATAGTTTTTGTGCCTCCCCCCCCCCTCAAAAAGAAAAAAAAGACAAAAGCAGACAAAAAAACAAATCAAGAAATACAAAAAATGAGTGAAAAGAATAAACCGCACACACACCCTTCGAGAAATCCCAAAACTGGACAATATGTGGGCCATAGAGGTTCTGCATGTCCAGTATGCATATATGATTTTCTAGTGCCTTTGATAATTGGTGCATAGATATATCAAAATCGGCAGCAGTCAGTTCCATGTCTTCAGTATATCGACAGATTTGACTCAATTGTATATCATCATCAGCACCAGCAGCAGCAGCAGCAGTAGCAGCAGCAGCAGCAGCAGCAGCAGTAGCAGTAGCAGCAGCAGCAGCAGCAGCAGCAGCAGCAGCAATATCAGTATCATTATCAGCATGATGTGTATATAATTTGGCCATATTGACCACTGTACGCAAGCCTTAAGCCAACTACGTTGTATTTCCGGGAACAGCAGCATGCGCCAGTCTGTGACCTTTGGCGATGGGCAGCGATTTTAGGTGCCTGTTTGAGGGCTAAACCACATACACTATAATATTAAACATACATAAAAGCAAATTATAGATGAATGGAATGCAAAAACATTGATTTCATAGACAATTTTTTTCCCTTAAAAAAAATACTGTTACACACGGATTCTCGGCCTTTTTGTATCCACGGCCAATTGTCCCAAGAGGGTAAATATTTGGCCATGTTCACTATGCATTTCGAAAAATTGTTATTTAGTTACGAAAAGGGACAGGTATGGACTTGGTATCTATAGTTTTCTCAAACTACAGGGACATGGAAGTGTGTTTGGAGAACTTTTTTTTTTTGGGGGGGGGGGGGGGGATTCAGCTCCAAATGTAGGGGCAAAGCATGATAGCTATTTTTATTGTGTTCTGTAAGCAAATTATAAAATTCGCAACATCTAAAACATCCAATTAGTTACCCGTTAGGACCTTTATATACACAGCTGTGTCCATGTGTTTCGTTTGGTTTGAGTGTTTGAACCATAAGTCGGAGGGAAGCCAGGGCTTTGTGTGACATGTGATGAAAATGATTCAATGATTTGTGTGATTATGAGATGTGTTAATGTACTGAGAAACTTATTTCAATGATGAACTCTCTTAAATGGACATTTCATGCTACCCTGATATGAGTACAAACTGATGCATAAACTAAACATATTAGGTTACCAGTAACTTGCGCAATTAACCTTAGATTTTGCTGGTCCACATAATCAATGGTGCCTCTCTAAGGTAAACTTACGTCTAAGAACTTGTTGCTGTGCTTATATTATCTTAAATAGATCTCGTAAAAACAGAGTGATTGGACGTAAGGGCTAAATGTAAAGTACAATTGATGTGGTTTGTTTTATAAAACAAATATCTTACAATTTGGAATCAAGTATTTGGTAATACGAAAGTAAAGTAAGTTTTATAATACCAATGTGGATTGAGCATTTCCCCAGGGTTAAATGTATGATTATTCATTGCACCTAAGCTGTTGCTGTGCAGCCAGACTTCGTGCATGTATCCTATTCCCCAGCTAAGCAATGATACGCCTACCAGCTATTTAGTAGCTTGCATTTAGTAGATGCCTAAGCTGAGTTGTTAGAATCAGAAACATATTTTCCAAAGCATGATCGAATCAAACTCTCAAAAATCTCCAATGTTTTGGCTTAAATTCCAATGGTTTATAGGGTTTAATTCCCCCTCTCATTGGCTCAGTAAAAATACATGGGTGTACATGCACACAAGCGAATAAAATGAATAGATAATTCGTCCAAATATTATGTTTAGACCTAAATACCGCGTGAGGCAAATTGACCTTTGAGTCAGTGTTACACGATAAGAGTCTCCCAAAAGTTTGAATTTGTTTAATAGGCGCTTTCGGAATGCATATCTAATTGAGTTTTCTCCTCCCAGGGGTAGGGGCAGGTAAGTTGGAAGTCGTTGGCAAATGCCCCAAATCCTGTCCCTATGACCAGCATTGAGTTCACATGCAAACGTTTGAATGATAAGAGGCTGTTTTTTATGAAGCAAATGTTTGCATTTATTTATTGCTGATTATTTGGATAAAAAGATAAAGATAGATAGTTAGATAGACGGATATGTATATATATATATATATATATATATATATATATATATATATATATATATATATATATATATATATATATATATATATATATATATATATATATAAAGAGAGACAGAGACAGAGAGACAGATACACACAGAGAGAGAGAGAGAGAGAGAGAGAGGGAGAAAGGAAGAGAGAGAGAGAATAAATGAGTTAATATTTTGCATATATTAGCAGGGTGGAAACAGGTCATGGAAGAGTCGAGTCCCCAGGTAATTGCATAGTTTCTCTTGCCTGCTATACTAAAATTCCACTGGCCAGTGCCCCTCAGGAAAGGCAAATTCCAGCAAGATTTGATGTGCTTTGAATTTGCCTTATAATATCGAATTTATATTCTTTGTTTACCTACACCCACAGAGCACCAACAAGGCCACAGTAACAGATACCGTACCAATTGTCCAGGTCAACAGCTTTTCTCAACGCGCTTTGGGAGCAATAAAACACCAAGAAAAACTGTTCACTCAGCCAAAAGTTACTCCAAGCTACCAATGAAGTGCCAACTATTAACACAACAGCTGGTACACATACAATCTCATCAGAAAACGCTTAGATTTTATTGTACATTATTCCGCTACCAAAATTAAAATGAGAGAGAGATATTTACACATTTATTGTACCATTGTGCGTCTAAAAGTGCCCCTTTTCGGACCCTTAAACAGGACAATTATTTTAAACTTTATGCAGGTTATGTTGTGATTGAAACACACCCACATACATATAAACGAATATTCAGTTACAAGAGTGTGGCATTGGTCCAAGGAGTTGATGTACTGTAAAACCTGCTGTCCATAGCCAGCAAGAGCAAAACGTATCCTGGATTCGATCCAAGTCATTGTGATTCATTTTATTGATTTATAATGAGTCCATAATAGTTTGCAGTCTGTTTCCTTTCAGTAGGTTTGTTTTTACTGCAACCCATAAGGGCGTGCCTTTCAAATGGGCTGTGCACTGAATTCTAGGAAAATGAACGAACGTTGAAAGAGTCTCTTGTATATATTTGTTTTAAAAAATAAGACCTTAGATACTGTATTTTCAAAATTTCATAGCCGATGCAAACTGATTGCATTCAGAAAAACACGTGATGTAATTCACAATACCACATGCATCACGTAATCCAAAGCTTACGCCCAATTTCGTATTCAGTATGTAAATTAAAAAAAAAAACAACTTTGTTCGATGATACACAGAAAACCACTAAATAACAATCTTTTGTACCTGTGCTACTGAAAATGTCATACTGTCTCACGATAAGGATCTTGAAAGATGCGAGTTCTGCATCGCCTTTATGCACAAATGCATCTTTCAATGGAAGGCGCATGCAAACATCTGAATAAAACAAAATTGATGTTTAGCTCTTTGCGCACATCGTAAAGAAAAAAAAATGGAGATCAATTAATAACTGTCCAGAGAACAAGCAAGATAGTGCAATTGACGTACAGCGCTGAAAGTTACTGGAAAAAAACAAAACAAAACAAAAAAAAAAAAAAAAAAAAACAAAAAAACAAAAAAAAAAAAAAAACATTAGTTTTAGTTAATGCATATTGTTTTTCATGGAGCTCAATGCTGGAATAGGAGAAGTAAACCCGGCGTGTATTCACTGGCGTTAATTGAGAGCATCAACACTTCTTATGTTTGAAACATCACAATTTTTTGCTATATATTACTTTAGTTTGGAAACACATAGAAAAATACTGATTCACACACATTTTGAGCATAAATTGCAAATGTATCAAACCAGTATCGATTAAACCGTTTTTTTTTCTTTCTTTTCTTTTCTTTTGTATTTCTTTTTCTTTCTTGTGTGTGTGTGTGTGTGTGTGTGTGTGTGTGTGTGTGTGTGTCTGTGTCTGTGTCTGTGTTTTTGCATACAAGTGCCACTGGCTGTATTCAAGTGACATGTTTTTTTTTTTCATCCTTTGTTAACATGTTTCAACAAATGTCCAAGCTATGTAAGGCCTGACAAAACCGTATGTGCGGTTCCAGTAACCGGACAGACCCTACATGAAAGGTCATTCCTAGAATTAATTAAACCGAAACCAACAAAACAATCTTTAACGCCATCCCTTTCTTATTAAAAATGTTAGAGCCAGGCCAGTGCTAGACCATGGCCAAAATTGCGTCACTAATTCAAAGAAAACTTCTTCTTCTTCTTCTTCTTCTTCTTCTTCTTCTTCTTCTTCTTCTTCTTCTTCTTCTTCTTCTTCTTCTTCTTCTTCTTCTTCTTCTTCTTCTTCTTCTTCTTCTTCTTCTTCTTCTTCTTCTTCTTCTTCTTCTTCTTCTTCTTCTCCTTCTCCTTCTCCTTCTCCTTCTCCTTCTTCTTTTTCTTCTTCTTATTCTTCTTCATCTTCTTCTTCTTCTTCTTCTTCTTTTTCTCCTTTTTTTTCTTCTTCTTCTTTTTCTTCTTCTTCTTCTTTTTCTTCTTCTTCTTCTTCTTCACCTTCTTCGTCTTCTTCTTCTTCTTCTTCTTCTTCTTCTTCTTCTTCTGCTTCTTCTTCTTCTTCATCATCTTTTATTTTTTAACAGGGATATACCGGTTGTTCCATATGTATATATATATATATATATATATATATATATATATATATATATATATATATCCTAAAGAATTTGATTGAAATAAGAACTTAATTGCGATGGCTCAAAGGCATAATAGCTATAAGTAAAAATAGTTCACAGGAATTACTACTTGCCATATCTACGTCGCAGAAGCGTTGGTCCTATTCTGACATTGTTCCTGTATGTGTTTGAAAATAAATATATTTGCTGATGTATAAAATACAATACCACTTCACAGCATTATAGATGATCTAATTAACTTGGTTCCATCGAGGCAAGTAAGAGGGCACGCTGCAAGTAAACCGGGCACTTATCAATTATCAACATTGTTTGCATTTCCCTAAATTGAAGTGCATGTAAAATATTTTTATATTATATCCGTGTATACTTTCTCCTGTAGATAGTTGTGTGTTAAGAAGCACTACTATTTGCACATCAAATATGTCATGTGGCAATTTATACTTAATTTACGTTCTGCAATAAAAATTATTTAGTAAAACATGTTTCTAGGGTCGCAGAAAACATGACAAGCTCAAACAGTAAGTAACCAATAATAACAACTTTTTTTTTTCAGTCTAAAATACAACAGAAGCAAAATAAAGAGACTAATTTGAATTCATTTTGTGTATCGTTTGCCTCAAGCAAAAGTAAAACAAGAAACAGTTATGAATGCATTTATAAAAAATCCTCCGTATTGCAGTGAGTCATACTATATAATTAAAATTAAACCAGAAGACAAAGTGTGATGTAATGGCTCTCAACTACACATCATCGCTACCATCATATAAAATTACACTACCAGTTAAGACATTTTGAAGGAAAATATAATATACAGCCACCAGTCTTAAGTTTTCTTGTGGGTGTGGACGCCTGGGGCATGGACATCATAGCTTTATCCATCGTTAAAAATGTTACATAGCTCAGACAGCAATTCAAGCTTACTTGCAAACAATTAGCGGACGAGGATGTCCTGGTGTTCCAGCACATTATTTTGGCTTTTGAAGGATAAATTAATGTAGACAAAACTGATGTATTCAGGGAAAACACGAGTGTGTATTCCACTATGGTGGCACAAAAAGAGGCACGAAATGTGACAGCCGTAGTAAAACACATATGAACTGAACTTCCGTTGTTGTTAAATTGGTAGTTCAATATTTTATCACTAATTGGTCTCAAGCGCGCCCTGTTTAGGTGTACCAAGTCATGTTTCTATGACCTTGTTTAGGTGGATCAGGTCATGTGTCTATGGATCCAAACATATCATTTGACCACATTGGCTGTCAACTTTGTTTCCTTGTCGTAACGATATATCTAGAACGGCCTATTATCAGAGTATTTTTTTGCGTCTGAAACAAGCAGAAGTGTATGGCAAGCCAAGACAGTCATACCCCATATGTGTTAAGTATGTCGGTATATGTTGCTGCGCCACCCGAGCAGTTATAGTTACTACTGCATGTCATGGTAAATATCATTTACACGAGGCACAACAGAACTTTAGCGACACCTATTTGAGCAAAATTTCGTCCTTTTACCCGAAGCTAGGCGCAACAATCGTGTACATTCTTACAAGCATTTGCTGATATAAAAACAGCCAGTCAAATTGATTGTCTCTACACCGTGCAGTCCAGACATAAGACTCTTTGCAACACGTCGCCAAGACAGCCAGTTGCATTAGAGTCCTTACAAAAGGTGGCCAATGTTAAACATTCTGTACACGATGTCCCTTATATTTCCAGCCAATTTGAAAGTACGGTAAAATATTTTCATGTTGATAAGTGTTATTTCCAAAAGGATGTAGTGGAAGTGTCGAAATTGAAATGGGCAATGACAGACAAGTGTACAAATAATAAAAATATACCTAAAGCTTTCACCTGTCACATGGCTATCTTACTGACATACACTGAAACATATATGTATCGTTTATCTGCTTGCTTTTTTTTTTTTTTTTTACGGATTGAGCTCTGGATTACTTTCCTACGCAATGCGAGTTTCGATGAAATGACTAAATAGGTTTTGCTTTACTTTGTTCCTCTTCCATTTGCAGCATCATATGTGGTGCTAATATCATGGTTGAGTTCCAATTTAGCAATGGCCCTGCAATTGGAGAATTCATTTTGCGTATCACTTGCCTGCAAGAAAAGTTCAACAAGAAATAATTATGGATGCATGTGTAAAATTTCCCAGTACGGTAGTGATTCATTCCAACTTACGTATAAATTGAAGTGCTGTTTACATATTCTTAATCCTTCCTGTTTTCGTCATGGTTGCCTTAGTTAAATTTAACAGCTCGGGTAATAATACACTACTATTTAAACATGGTAATTAGGAACTGAAGCGCCTTCTGGTTTCTAGCCACTTACACCCTTTGATTATCAGTTAATTTGGTATAAGCCACCTTCAAAATGTACTTGTTGAACAAGGAATCAGAAATACTGAAAACTGATATATTTATTACTTGGACTTTTGCAGAAGCTAAAACGATGAGGCCTATATATGTTCAACACGGGATTGTTATATATTGGTGGAATGAAGTGCGTCAGTTGTAGCTACTACTATTTGTAACGTCCCCTTAATATTTCACTGTTGTAGCTGAGTATGCCTGGGGCATAGACAATATAGCTTATTCCATTGTTAAATAATACATAGTACAAACATAAATACTTGCTTCCTTGTAAACAATGTGTGGACCGATGTGCCCTGTATTGCATCACATTATCTTGGCTTTGTGGGATAAATTGTAAATACCGACATAAGTGACAAATTCAGGATAAACATGAGGATATCATTCATACACAGTTTAATGATATTTTGTATTCCAGTATAATGACATTGAAAGGACCACGAAATGTGACAGCCATGGTAAAACATTTATTAAAATCACAATTTACATTTGGCATTGCTCCATCGGCCAAATCATCATCAGTTCATTCTAGTTTTGTCATTTGGTCGAAACAGTCCTTGTGTGGACTAAACCAATTTCACATCCAAGATAAACGAGACTAACCTATAAATTGTATTTTGTTCATCTAACAATCCATCGAATGTTTCGTGGAACCAAAAAAAAAAAAAAAATAATTGGATCAAATGTGCACAACTTACTCTAACAGAGAATTTGAGTGAAATGTCATCATAGTAAATACTAGATGTTTATTCAAAATGTGATGCACATAATGCGAGTTTAGCTTTTCTCCTCTTCTGTGCAAATTTAAACGAACTTCAGTTGATGTATAAATGCCTGAGATTTTAAGATATAAAACATAATGGGAGTTTAACCTTTCTCCTCCTCTGTGCATGATTGAATGAATTTTAGCTGATGTAGGAATGCGTTATTTTTAAGATATAAAAGGTTCCCATAGATATATACTTAATGCATTATCACAAACCAACTGGATATGCATGATACCTACGGGAAAAAATCAAGCAAATTTGCACAGGCACGGGATCACCCATATCTTGGAATTTCACTGTGATGCACGTTATTTGAAAAGGCCTACCGTGTCTCTTTGTATCTTTCGTGCAAGCGATACATTTTGCATTCTAAGTGGTGAGTCCTACATGCGTTTGAAAAAATACAGTCTGTTTCCAATGTAGAATGTTTTAAACGTTGCCAGGACCGGTTGAAACTCACCACTTGCCTTTTACAGATAAAGCCTGTTTTAGGTCAGGAGCGAAATTTCATTTTTGGTATGGTATTTTCGAAATTGTTAAATGTCAGGCTATCTATGTATTTAACTTTGCTGCCATTGCCTGACACTGACTCTACTAAGAATACCATAAATATGTCAATGTTAAAATTCGGGACAAGAAAATCACCTAATACTTACATTAACAAGTGGAAGAGAAAGATTTAAGGAAAGAAAACTGCAACACCTTTGCCGATGGCGTTTTGGTTTTTCACGTGGTGACACAGGCAGATTTTACCGTAATGGAGGATGTTCCTGCTGAAAAGTTGAAACTCCTTATCAAAAAAAGACAAATAATATGCTGTGAAAAACTTTGATTAAGGTTAAACTATGAATGGCAGTGTTCACGGTGGTGCTCCTTCCTTGCAATGATTAAACTCCTTTTAACATATCTCTAGCGGCCAAGAAGTTCCATCTTAATGTCAGGTACCGACTGCTTTATCCCCAACTTGTTGCTGTTATTTTGCGCCAGATATTTAATAATAAACATGATTGTATAAAGATATAACATTGCTTCCAACTACATTAAGTTGCTGAGCTAAGGGCCGTTTTCTTATTTTTGAGCAACAAGATTATCATATGGGAGAAAAGTCATATACAAGATTGCAGTGTTAAGACCAAGAGAACAGGCCTTGTGTGTCTTTTGATTCGCAAAATGTTATACCAAGGTAAACACGTAGTTGACTAATCATTAAAAAGGTCCCTGGATTAAAAAATAATGAGAAAAAAAAATAATATCTTATATTCTCTGCAGTAATCTTTGAATTCATTTGGGGTTTTTGACACTTTAGTGCATTTCTTCATTATAGACTGTAAGGCTATTAATGGAGAAGACCTTGCATGATATAAACATGTTATGTCATCCTTCTTTCACTCAAGTTTTTGATCTTTACATCAGAACTCTTATAATGCCACATATATCTTAGTTTTGTTTAGTCATTTTCACTACATCTTGCTAGTTATAACTTGACACGTACATGTGAGGAAAGTGTTTACAAATGAAATATATATATATATATATACATATTGATGTGCAGGTGGCATAATGGTGTGGTAAGTGTTTGCTCAGCATATAAGTGGCTTGTGCAGGAAAATTGTCACAAATTTATAAGAGTCCATTAATATTCTGTGTACACCTGCCTTTTTTTGTACCAAAAGTGTTGACGATTCTAATTACGATCTAAACATCACGCATACATGTGTTTTTAATAAAGCCGAGAGCTTTTCAGAGTCACCTCTCACAAATATATTTTCTCGCAAAGAAAAACATGAGAAAACAGTTCTCACATTCATATATGTAACTGGCTCTTTGAAGACCACTTGCAGCGCCAATTTGTGACCACCTGGAGCTTATTTGCACACAACTGCTGTAGCAGTCTTTATACAGATTGATAAAGGCTCCAAGATCTAATCATTTTGGTACATTGTGTTGATTAAGCTAGCGAATGCGAGTCTGCACTTCCGGTTTGGGCGTCCGATGTCTGTAGGGGCATCGGGTCCTCGTACTGATACGAAATGACACATTGCATCTCTCTGTACAAGAGACTGGAGGCAAAAATGTGTTACAAAATGACCCCCCCCCCCCTCCCGCTTTAGAGAGGATAAAAACAGCTTTTTGTATTATCCTAGAGGGGTCGCGTAAGAGCAGGTAACACAGAGAAGAAGTATTTCAGCCTTTTGGAATCCTTCACACATTAACAGGGACAGATATACACAAAACAGACAAACACACACACACACACACACACACACGCGCACACACACACACACACACACACACACGTGTTTAAGGCGTAAATAGAGGACTCGGTACGGAACATACATTTCGATGATTATTTCTATTTTGATAAATTTAGAAATTAGAGCCCACCTTCGGATCACATAGGCACATACCTACTATTTGCACACTTTGAAATAAGATTATTGCCATTTTTAAAAAATTGGCAATTACTCCAGCAGAATGGGGACACACAAAGCTAACACACAGCTAAACTAGACAAAACAAGCGAGGACATACCAGACTGAGGACACACAGCTGTGCCATACACGGGAAAAGTTGTATCCTTCACAAAGGAGGACATGCAAGCAAATCCATCTTACAACAAAATAGAAATTACACTCGCCAATATGATCATTTACGTATATGTGGTCACATTTTCTGCAGTGTGCGCCTGTTTAATAGTAATTATGGCTACAGACCACAGTTGTGATTGGCTGGTTACGCATCCCATCAGAGATAGTCCGTAATTGTGAAAATACCGTGTTTTCAGCATGCTGTAGCTTCTGTTTAAATAAAGTTAGCAAAGTCAGGTTTACTGCATCACAGAGTTGCTTCATTGGTGGTCATATAGGTGCACTGTCTTCCAGGCCAGGTGGGAACTTTATGGTGAGGAAGGACAATGATGTGACCCCAGCCAGAGCACAGTTCATACACCTGTATGAAGCTGACATCCAGGTGTTATTTCTTATTTCAATTATCACGAAATAATGAGCTGGGAATTGTATGACAAAAAATTGTCCTTTTTTTGTTCTCACATTTTTATCTACTAAATACCGTTGAAGAAATTTTAAAATACCAAAATGCTGATTTTTTTAGACTGAAAAATGCTAATATGAAAAATAGAAGGATTTATAACTGTAGTCTGTGGCCTATTAGGGCTAGCTCTGTATGTACTGTAACGCACATGGTGATGTTGTTATTCTTTTACCGTCCATCAAGCAAGTTCGAAATGGAAGGTCAGCGCTTTTTGACAGATGCCAGGACAATTTTAAGTGATCCTGACAACTTTTACATTGATGGTGCATGCAAGATATGGCGTGCGACAGTAGATTACAAGGCAAATGGATTGGGCTATGGTATTGTGTACCTGAGGCCAGCTCAAGAAAAAAAAAAGAAGTTTTACACCCACAGATTGGCTGTGAATATCAAGTTTAATTGTCTCAACATTCCAAAAAGTCATGAAGTATCACATTTATGTCACAAATCATTGTGTATATAAATGTCGCACCTATCGGTGTAACCTCACCACATAAATAACAACAGGATTCACTGCAAGACATTTAACAAGTGTACAGGCCATGCTCCCTTTGCTGACTGCTTGGTAGATAGATAGCAAGCTTTTGTAGTCTTTAGTTTCGTGATACCTCTCAGATGTCCAAGAAGTCTTCCCCAGGTAATTTTATAATAATTAACAATGCAAATATGATATGAATAAATTATGCTAATCCCATTAATATGATCAAACTGTGACATTGATGTTGTAGGCCTACTGTTTGCATTTATCACTGCATCCACCAAGTACATGTATTTATTTGCTGCAAGCATGATCCATATTTTATTGTCTTTTTTTTTTCTTGGACACACTGTAATTTAACAGTTTTTGGTTGTCACAGTCTGTTTTGTAAGATACTCTCCCCTTTGATTTTTTATGTCTGTGCAGCCATTCTAAAGTGTGTCTTCTTTCGCGTCTTGCCTGCTTGTACTTGATGCTACCTGTATACTTTTTATTATATTCAAACTGAGTGGCAACACTTCTCAGTTGTTTTACTTGTGTAGACCCATGTGTTATGGGAGCTCCAAGTGTTTTCAATCTTGCTAAAGTGGAGTCGCCAAACCCCAAATTTAACATATGTAGAGCATAATGCAATCTGCCAGTCACATTTCTACACCAAGTTACATTTTTTGGATTTGTCCTAGAATAAGACCTGTTTACCGATTCAACACGCTGTGTATCAGTTTTGAATTTTGTTGCCTGTATTGCAGGCTGTCCTAACCTGTACATTACAAGATGCTTCAATTTTCTAAATCTGATACAGAAGGAGCAAGATACACACCAGCAGGCAAGAAATAAACTTTCCATGTACCTTTTTAAAGTCCTGTACAAGCTTATGAATGTCTAACACAGAGTGCGTGATCACCTTGATAACACAATATTATTGCATTTATTACATATTCAAATTTTATGTTCATGCGCTTCACATTGCCACACAGTTTTTCATAACAGACATTATATTCATGTGTACACCTTCTTGATAAATTGTACCCAAATTGCCTGATCATAGAATTTACACTATTTTTATCTCTTGCAGGGAACATTGCAAAACTCTACTTGACCTTTTGTGCACGTCTACGCTGTGACTGTGACAAATGTCTTGTACACTTTAAGTTTCCTGGTGCCAAGCCATCCTTTTTATACACAGACTTGACAGCTTCGCCAGCTCGACTGTCAAGGTCAGCTGTCAGTTGACTTATTTCAAGTGGCACCTTATCTTTTACAAAAAGTTCAAAACTTTCCTTGCACCATTGGAATTCATCACCAATGCTTGCATCCATGGGTACATTTGCAGTGCATTTTCCCCCATGGTCTGGGCAAGCTGGTCTGTACAAATTATGTTTCCTTGCATGTATATGACCAACTTTGCACAGTTTATTTTTCACAGTGACCTCAATGATTTTTTTTTTTTTTTTTTTTTTTGCAAAGTTTGATTTTCACAAACAGCGTAAACACACTGCGTTGCAGGTTGGAAGGGTGTCTTTCCACCACCAGATGTCAGGGCGTTGTTGTATCTGCAGTCTGCCTCCATCATGATTGGTGTTTTTTCAGAAAGTCCCAGCAACTTGTTATTGCGTATGATTTGGCCTCTCTGCTCCCTCGTGTTTTCTTCATTAAGCTTTGTGATAATGTCATTCACTCTGTTTTTCTGAATTTCTCTGCATTAAGTTTCAGCAGGAGCTGGAATATCCATATGGAGTAGAATATTCCTCAGCGCTGTGTTCCCAATGCTTGTAGTCATGAGGCCAGCTTGAGCTGCCAAATTAATGTTGGGTGCTTTCTGGCCTGGCTGAGAATTGTTACTTGTGGCTTCTTTGTACAGTTTTTGTTTTCTTGAAATGTAATCACACACTGTACATTTCAGCGACTCCTGCCATGCTAGCCCCACTTTTTTTTTCTTTTTCAGCGTCAAATATTAACTGAGCTGTACAATCTGGCTTGTGCAGTAAATGTTCCCTCATGGAGTCATTCCATAATTTCTCTGTCCTTTCAGCATGTAAAATTCTATAGGAGTCCATGTTTTGGTCTGTCATGCTTTGGTGAAGCATACCAATCAAGATACGTGGTGCTGGGTGGAGCTGGTCTAAGCAGTTTTACATACACCTCTGCCTCCAGGCCTTGTTCCTGTTGTAGCCTTCATTCAGACTTTCTTGTAATTCACGAGGCAGGCGTGTCCACTTCACTGGCGTATTGGTTGTGGGTTCTGTTGTCACCTTGCATCCCTTGTTGTGGGGAATATGGCCCCTCTGAAAACTAGTTTTGTTTCTTCTGTGACCAGCTTTCATTGTATCAGTCAGTGGGCAGCAGTAGTCTTCAATATAGCCATGTTGTAGTGACTTATCAAGGCTGAAAAGCTTATGAAATATTTGGAAATTTCTGATTCTTATAAATCTTAAAGTTTGTGTGGGTAGGGATCTTTGTGTAGGAAAGGAAAATGCCAGGAATGGGATTGCTTGATGAATCAGAACCCACCCCTCTGTGATGCAAGTAACTTCCAGGATTCACACAGCATCAGCAGCAGGGTGAAATGTGATACCCCTGTCTGCCCCCACAGATGGGTCAAGCTGACCAGATCATGTTTGCAGTTACACAAGTGATGGATGTCTTATGATTAAAAAAAAAAAAAAAAAAAAACATCAAAATCACAATATTTCTTATAAAATTTCAACTTTATACTAAAAATCAAATTAAAATTAATGGGTGGTGTGTGGTAATTGGATCAGTCATTGTAGGAAGAGGGCTTGCAAGCAAGTGAACTTGGCTTGAATGCATAGCCTATATCCTTATGTATTGATGCCAGGTCAAAGACTTTTGTTATAATCATGTCTCATAATTTTTTCCCAATTTTACATCTTTTACAATAACTTCACCTTCAACTGATTTTTCTCATTTTAAATGTCATTAGTGTCAGGGCCATTATTTTGCTTATTATTGAAGTCAGATAGAAATGAATGAAAACATGCACACAAAACAAGTCAGGAATTCAGTTTAACAAGTTTTAATAATTTTGATAAGCGTATTAGGTTACAGACCACAGTTGTGATTGGCTGGTTGCGCATCCCATCGGAGATAGTCCGTAATTGTGAAAATACCGTATTTTCAGCATGCTGTAGCTTCTGTTTTAATAGTTAGCAAAGTCAGGTTTGCTGCATCGCAGCGTTGCTTCATTGGTGGTCATATAGGTGCACTATCTTCCAGGCCAGGTGGGAACTTTATGGTGAGGAAGGACAATGATGTGACCCCGGCCAGAGCACAGTTCATACACCTGTATAAAGCTGACATCCAGGTGTTGTTTCGTATTTCAATCATCACGAAATAATGAGCTGGGAATTGTATGACAAAAAATTGTCCCCTTTTTTCTCACATTTTTATCTATTAAATCACGTTGAAGAAATTTTAAAATACCAAAATGCTGATTTTTTTAGACTGGAAAATGCTAATATGAAAAATAGAAGGATTTATAACTGTAGTCTGTGGCCTTATGCCCAAATTTTCAGTGTTTACTGATATTTTGTACCTTACAAAATGCCCTCGTTTCTGCCAGACAGCAGGGCAACGCAGATTGGAAAAAAAATGCTCTAATGTTTTACTGAAGAAGAGAAATAGTACATTTCCAACCGAGGACGTTCTCGTGTTTAAGTCAAATACCCAATATTTCCCTACTACAAAAGGTTCTTTATTTTCGGCATAAACGGTAGTAGCAAATGTAAACTACACTGAAAACACGCTGGGTTAACAGGATTGCTAAGCGGAATGTCCGTGATAAAACAGAACATAAGTAATAGGCCATGCAGCATAGTAAATTATACTTCTATTGTAAACTAAGTTATATGTTCATTCAAAAGCAAGTAATAGTAATTCTGTAGAGGGAACCAAAATGCATAACATATTTGAAATAATAATAATAATAATAATAATAATAATAATAATAATAATAATAATAATAATAATAATAATAATAATAATAACTATCATTATCATTGTCTTTACAACAACCAGACGGAGAAGAAGAAAATAACCTTAAACTGTACAATGTCAATGTCATGCCAGACAGATGGAGAAGAGAGAGAGAGAGAGAGAGAGAGAGAGAGAGAGAGAGAGATAGAGAGAGAGAGACAGAGAGAGAGAGATACAGAGAGAGAGAGAAAGAAAAAGAGAGAGAGAGATACAGAGAGAGAGAGAGAGAGAGAGAGAGAGAGAGAGAGAGAGAGCAGTCCGTGAAAAGGCCGAGTCTTTAGGTCGTTGTAGACTTTTTATAGCCTGCAATGTGCACATTTCATTGTCCAGTGCGACATATACTTCATTTTTTGCCTAAAATTCTTTTGAAGGTGCTGAACATTAAAATTATTAATCGCTTGTATTATGGATATTCTTGAAAATACAATTTCAAATCAGGTTGTCAATTTCAATGAAAAAACTATGGTCATGCAAAATGATAGGTTTTTAGCTGTACCTTTTTCCGCTAAAACGTTTTAACACAATTTTGAGAGAACACAATTCGGGTGTTGGCGAACTGGTATGACAATGAGGTGTGTTTTCAACAGACTGTTGCGGATGGACAGATATGGCCTGGCAGAAATAACCAGCATTTGAATAATGCCAATATTAGACATGTTGCACCATTGTGCGAATACAGCAGGTCTCGTAGAATACATCAATGAAGTCAACAAACAATATTTGCAAGTCCAAAAGTGCGAGAAGCAGGAAAGATGTCTATGATATTTGTCAAAAACGCTGAAAGGAATGCCGAAGCATGGAAGCAAACTTTATAACTTAACTCTGATATTTTTGTGATAAAGATTGTTTCGTCTGCCCTTTTCAACGTCAACTCTGGCCAAAAATGCGATCACAACACCACAGTTTGGGGGAAGTGTGCATTGCAAGATATATACAACACTGGATATTGGACACTGCTTTGTCATACGAGATGTCCTACTTTGAGGAAAACGGTTGTTTTTTATATCCGGTTTGTATCTCTCTCTCTTCAAATCCCAGCTACATTTACTAGATTTCGCAAGCCAACATGAATCTATTGAAACGCTAATTTGGTTTGACCCTTTCCCATTGATTTCAATTATCTATGTTTTAGATGGTAAAGAATGACTAAAGTTGTGTCTTTACCAGTTTGAGCGCTGAGATTTTTTGCATTCATCTGAATTTCGAATCCTGAATATGATTACATTTGGTTAGGTACTCGCAAGGTAAATTAGGACTGTAACCAAAAAATGCATTCTGGTGTATATAAGACAGCGTTTAACTGCTGACCGCATTGTAAAATCTACTCGTGGATTTAGTTTCAGAATATCTGCATATTGGTCTTGATATTTTTGCAAAATATAATGAACAATTGAAATTGGTTCTCACGCAGTACAGATGGTTTTGGTTTTCTCTGCCAGACTTTACAGGTTTGCGTTTATTAAGGTCCTTGTAATATTTGTCCCAGACAAGAGTTGGACTCAGTTTTTTTTTTTTTTTTTTTTTGGTTTTGTTTTTTTTTTCAGAAATAGTCATGCAAGCAACCAAACCATGTGTGCTACATACGCCAATATGGAAATCCATGGGAGCGTTTTTAACAGATGTAAAAATAGCAAATTGTTGGCCTGTGTGAACAAGCTTGATGTTCGCAAACTAGGGTAGCCTAAGAATTTAATGTCTGCCAGTATGTGGCTTTTCTGCTGACTGAAGAGAATAGGGAAACTAATAGAGTATCCCAGGTAAAGGGATCTTCTGGTCGGCCCGGGAGTCTAAAGAATGGGGGAATGATCAGGGATTGCAATGTTTCCAATATCGCCCATGTTCATCAAGTGTTGAAAGGCTTGCGTTAGCTGTATGAAACCACAGGATTTACCTCATGTAAGATAATTGTCCGAAAGAAGAGGGACTCAGTGGACATATGCCCGCATACCGAAGCAACACTCTTCACGAATGATTGTAGTAAAGACGCTATACTACCATAGGTGGCTGAACTGGAACTCATATAGGGAAGAACGCAATCTTCTGGGGCGAATCTTAAAATGATCGCGTGTAGGAAGGTCCAAATGAAAGGGAGTGTACTGTGAACTTGTGTACTGCATGTTAAATTCTCTTTTGAACCATCCGACATAATCACGTTAGTCTAGGCATACTCCTTTGTTTTGAACAGAAGCAAGCAATCCTGCATTTTGGCATCAAAACCAAGATTCCTTTGATGAAAACCCCTTTGCATGTCTCAAACTCAGTAAAATAAACTTATGATAATAGTTAAGAAAATTATTACCTATATTGATAAGTTCCAATGGTGTGTATGTGTGTGTGTTACATAAACAAATTGAACTCAAATCAATAGTGATGAGAGAGGCTTAATTGCACCACCATGCCCATGCAAACAAAGCCCATGTTGTCAGCACTGAAGAAAATTATTGTTCAATGTAAACATAAGTTTTCAGCTCAATTTGTCATTCATATATATATACATATATATATATATATATATATATATATATATATATATATATATATATATTCACACATCTGAACATTTGGGAGCGTGCAATTTCAATACCAAACTATCCAAACTATCAAAATATGACTAGACGTTACTCAAAGGTACTGACTTCAGATTTTCTACCTTAAGTTTATGTCAGAAAGAAAACCGTGTGAAAAATGAAAGTTACTGCTAAATAACTGTCTTTCGCACAGTTGTCAGTTATTGCACATCTCGTACCTGGAGATTTTTGTAAATTTGCTGCTCCTTCGAGCTTGCGAAATATTTTGCCTAATGAAGTAAAAACTTCATTTTCTAAGAGCACCTGGACCCTCTAATTGAATTGCGTACGCGTTGACCGAATTACCCCATTATCAAGAAGCTGTCATGATTAAATCGTCAATTTGGAAAATTTGAAAGGGACCAAATGTCCAGTGAATAAATTAAGTTGTATTTGAAAAGAATACTGCAAAACATTTGATTCATTTTTCCACAAACTTTTTTGGTAAGCATACACATTTTCGCACAAAAATGCGGAAATGTGTGTTCTGAATAAGTAAGACCCAAATATTCATTGATTCTTGTAATGTCTTTTAATGATAGCGCTTTATTAGCTATGTGTAATTGATCAATGCCATTGGAGAAAGCCTAGGGAATTAATTTTGAACAAGGTCTTTTCTATCCACATTCTTAAATTTGTTTTTTGATTTTCTTTGTCCTTGACTTCTTCTTTGAAGAGCAGGCTGATTATTATGAACAAGTAAGTGACTGCTATCAAGAGTTGCAAACCGCAAATTAAGTGTTTAGATCCAAACATTTTCCATTTTTAATAATTTCCTGTGTTAACATAGCAATCTCTATGTAATAAATAATTTGTATCTGGCAATCCAAATGTGAATGATCCTCACAATTATCACAGTTATACAATAAGTGAAAAAAATTGTATTTTAATGGCCACTAAATATCTTTTTAACTGATCGAGTAGTTGGGCCCACAAATTGTGATTTACTTGTGAGATATTATATAGTTCACATAATTCACATCTGTCCGTCTGTCTGTGTGTCTGTTTGTCTGCCTGTCTGACTGTTTGTCTGTCTGTCTGTCTGTCTGTCTGTCTCTCTCTCTCTCTCTCTCTCTCTCTCTCTCTCTCTCTCTCTCTCTCTCTCTCTCTCTCAATCAGTAAATGACCGCTGGATTTTGCCTCTATATAGTCCCCTTGTATGCGCAAAACTAGCAATACCTTGTCTCCTGGTTTAAAACATTTTTCCTTTGCTCTTATATAATACCGTGTTTTTACATTACCCTGTGCACTTATTAGATTTTATTGTGCAACTTCACAATCCTTTTGAAACTTTTCTTTGAAATAAATCACATACTCCACAGGTTATCTTGGGTCTTCCACATACACCATAGTAGGTGCATATATGTTCATGTGTGTGTTACAAGGACAATTGATATTACATTTGTTTTATGATTTCACCTATGATCACACTTTTACCAAACCCCCAATAAAGTTAATCAGAAACGATATCTAAAAACAGTTTTGATATGGAGAAACATTTTCCGGCGGAATTGTAGGGTGCCCTTTAAATTAACTGTCTCCGTATTCCATTAATGATATTTAAGTGTGTGGCACAATAATTAAAATAATGCAATTGTAAGAAAGCAAAATGCAACATTACAAGTTACACAATACTTTACTTGTGATGTGTAGACAGCGAATAGATTGTTTATTCCCAGGGTGTCTCAACAGATAAATCGTGAAAGTGTATGTTGTTACGTTTAAAGGCATGTACTGTAATCGTGATTTTGCAAGCTGAATGGGGGGGGGGGGGGGGGCAAGGGATTCAGCAGGCATAAGCAGTGTAATGTAAATGTAAGTGTATGTTTGAAATGACCTACAAGAATATCTTGTATGAAATATGCCTCTCTGTTTAAACTATGGAACTATTTGGCATTTTTAAAAGTGAAAGTGTATATGCAATTTATATTATATATCATGAATTTTAAATCAAATTCAGTTCAGAAACACTTTTTAAGGAAGTTAGACAAATATAGACTGCACCTCATTATTTTTTACTGTATTGTGATAAATGGGTATTGCAATTAAGTTGACTACATAAAATAAATGGGTTGTCTACGCCTTTTACTTCTTGGAAAAGTCCATATGACTCAATGGATTTGGGCTTTGGCATATGGCAGTGAAAAACTGAGACTGGTTGCTAGAGTTTGTGTGGTTAACGGTTTGCTATCAGACTAATTGGCACTTTAATGTGTACCTGCCACTAAAATTATCAGCTATTATATTTTGGTTTTGCAGACTTAAATTTGAAAGTGGGACCACAAAATAGTATCGCACGTAGCATTTATCTTAGTGCTGATTAAGTGGTGCTGAATTTTGCTTTATTATCCGCAATTCCTAATGAATCGGCTCAAAAAGAAACGACAAACAATAACAATATTGTTCTTTTTTGGACATTACGATGCATGAAGATAATAGCGAACTTAAGCTTAAATTATATGTCAAATTTGATGAATTTTAATTGAACGTGACAAATTACTTTCTTGGGATAGTAGTAGTCCACCTGGGCCAAATTATGGTGTCTGCATGTCGAGGTTAATTGTCCTTGCCAGAGTTCGCACCGATTTTGATAACTTTGACTGCGGCCATTTACATCTTTTTTTTTTTCAAAATAAATCAAACCAAGGGTATTCGAAAATGTAATTTAAGCAAAGCTTCGACGTTTCTGGTTGGAAATGGACCGTCTTTTATATAATAAAGCAGGTGCGTTTGAGGTTTTATATAAGTGATGTGAATATAAATTTTATATTTGCAGCTGGCATTTTCCACAATTCATGTATGAGGCAAGATAATTAGTAAAGGTGAAAGTTGATGGCCTAAATCGATTTAAACTGCTACTAACATTAGGTGGTACCTGTCATGGGAAATATGTGCATGTTGATACTGCATTTCATATTCATGGGCTGATATGAACAATTGATAATCAATTTGGTTGTCTGTCTGCCTTGGACTCCTAAATATCGACTTTGCCTTTTTAATTGATGAGGGTTCTTACCGTGAATGACTCCTTGTTTTCTTGAATGTTCATTGGAATTTCTCTTTCATTGCTGAAACATATGTTGACTTCTATTTTTCACGGCCGTCATCACTTGTATTGTCAACATGACATCTTACCATTTAAAGTTATGCACAAAATGTATGTTGCTTGGTGAATATTTGAATCTTACTGTTATATTTGGTGATGTTCATGTTGATAGTCTTGTCAAGACTTAAAGATTTTTCCCTTGTACAAATTTGCAACCTAAGATTGCGACACATAATGATCTCATACGTCTGCTCGGTCAAATATATAACTTGAAAATAATTGAAACCAAAATTGTCGATTGAAATATCAATGATCATTTCAGAAAGAAGATGAGTTTGGTAAATGATATCTTAGTGAGGCTTGCGCAGTCTGCATAGGTTTCAAATAATTATTTATCCCGGCAAACATATGGTCACCTGCTTGAGATAGATATTTTTCGAAGCAGTTCTACACTTTTTCTCTGTTGTATTTCAGGCTGGAAAGTAGAACTAAATTAAAAGGTACATTCGGTCTGCATTTGGCGATGCCTTATCAGACATGACTAACTAAAATCATTATATCCACGTCGCATTAAAATGCAAATTAAAAATCTCCCTGTTGGCGTTCCTAGCAGAGACATGCAACGAGTGTTGATAATAAGTCCCTGGTTTGCATGCAACATGTATGTTGACTTACATAGATGACACCAGGTTTATTAAATTGCCTGTAATGCGTTATGTTGTATTATATACTAGCTGATATATTCATATCTAATTACATGGCGGCAAAGAATGATCTGATGGCATTTTTTTTTTCAAACTCCTTTTGGCCAACTTTATGGCTATATGAATATGGAAACTAATGGTTCCGATACACGTTTTGTGTTTGTAATTTATATAGAATTGAGTCATTGTTATGAGCTTTCCATTCTAGTTTGATCCTGTCGGACATAATAAAAGGTTCAATGTATCCTACTGCGTAAAATACAGTATGTGCAATGATGATGATACAAATACATATGAAACAACTAGTCGCCTCTTCTGAGCGAAAAAAAAAAATATTGAAAGGAAGGCAAGGTATATAAGCATATAGTTTGTCATTGCATCATCATCATCATCATCATCATCATCATCATCATCATCATCATCATCATCATCATCATCATCATCATCATCATCATGAATTTAAAGAGCTATACGGGTGGCGTATCAGTAGCAACTTGTTTTGCATAAGATTAAATTAGCTATTGTCAGATTTCAAATGGTGTTTGCTCTTTATGAGAGGAACATAATACAATCGGTCTTCCGCTTTGCCGTTGAGACCCCAATGATTTTTGCACTCTTGCAGATTTGACAGTTCGAGTATTTCATTTTTCAGTCACCTATGCACTCCCACACACAGACACACACACAGATAGAGGAGAGAGAGAGAGAGAGAGAGAGAGAGAGAGAGAGAGAGAGAGAGAGAGAGAGAGATAGAGAGAGAGAGAGAGAGAGAGAGAGAGAGAGAGGGAGAGAGACAGATGTTGTCTTTTGTTGTGTAATTGGTGTGAAAGCGCTTTGCATTTAGATAGGTGACTTTCAATTGCAATCAACACTTGATTTCCCTTTGCGTAGCAATATTGTCGCAGCAACCAATCATTTGAAGCTAAGCACCGGACTGCTCCAAATGTTAGGCAATCGTAGGCAACTGCTATCTGTGGCATAACTTTTGTCCTGCGAGATAAAAAGCTGATGGATCGGAATGCAGCTTGGTGTACCACCATGGAAAAGTAAACTGCAACTATTCACAATAGTCACTTATTGAGAAATGCATATAGATTAACAGATACATTGAATGGATGAATGGAAGATCTGACAGGCCTAGGCGTGTAGACTGAGGTACAAGGCATGGTGAACTCCTGTTCACACACAAAACATTTTTTTACGAAATAAAATGTACTGGGACCACTTAATTATACGTAAGTAAGTTTTCCTTGACACTCACATTTCGTCTGCAGTTTATTTTTTAACAAGTATAGATTCATAATTTTTATGCACGATTTTGAACTTGAACTTGTTTGGTTATCTTTAATGCTCTTTGATTTGCACTTTACTGCTATCAAATAAAATTTTAACATGACGTTCCGCTGAAAGTTTCGACCGGTGTTGGCCACTAACGTACATTGTTAGACAATAAGCATTTACCAAAATATCAGACAAGTTGTTTTTTTATGCAAGATTGTCTGCACAAAAAATTATGTCTGATCCCAATTTCTGTCTTGCTTACTTTCATGTTATGTGGCAAAGCCAATTCACTGGGGCTATATCAAAATACTCGTGCCATTTGCAGCGTTTGAACAATGACAATAGTTTTCTCGTAGCCTGAGTCAATGTGCTTTTTTTTTTATAAAGATAACAATTCCGGTATTTCAGTTTGAGTGTTTGAATATTTTAAAAATATGTTTGCCTGCCAGTACCAAAGAGAAATCTTGACTTGATGTTTCCGGGCTCATTACAATCACAAATAATTCATAATGACGAATATCGATCAAACATTTTCAAACTGAATGGCAGATCAACACGTCCATTTGTACAAAGACCCAAAGACTCTATCTAGGCGCATTGATTTTGGTCGTGATTCTAGTTGATCATGATATACACATATGAGGATAATGTATCATTAAGGCTATGTCAGATTGAAAGATAAGCTTACTGTTGATTTACATAAATTCAATTGACGCCATGGAAATGACTTGTAAAATAAATTATAATCCGCAATCCCTTTGAAACCGATGCTGCACGCTTCTGGTTCCTGTTTTTGTGATTGGCATATAACATTTTACTAAAACACTTGTTGATTTCATTTTTACAACTGGTAACCCTTAAAGTAACATTCACATGTTAAAAATCCTTCATAATATCACGGACCTCCAAACTACTCTTCACTACAGGTACAACAAAATGGTAAACAAAGACGTATAATTGGATATGGTGTGTTATAAGGTCAAACGAAGCAATTCATTAAGCCAGTTTTCTCTTTGTACTGACTATTCACAGATGTGTCATTGGTTTCCATTACTTAATAAATTGCTGACTGATGCACTTTTTGTCTTTAATCTCACTAAAGCAATATAGACTTGATTTAAACGTATTTTATTTTGACAAAGTACACAATATGATACATATGAAAATTATATGCAATTGGGAAAGAGGGCGTGGCCCTATATAAATCCCTCTCGCAGAAGACGACGATCACAGGACACTACAGGACGTACAAGACGCACGGGAACAGAGAGAAGAGGACAAGCACGGACGAGACATGCAGTGGGACATAAGGTTGTATTGTACTGGTAGTATTAGGATGTCATTTTATCTGCAATTAGGACCGGGTATAAATTGATTGTACCGTATAGCAAAAACAAAAAGAAAATAGAAAAATGTATTAGCCAACACCAGAGGGGTTGAAACGTTGAGTGGCGGAGATGAAGTCATGAACGGATGATAATATTTCAATATTTTCAATAAAAGAACAGTTAGGGGACCCATAAAGAACTGTTTGTGATGTAAAGGGAGCATTCTGTGATATAGCAGAATGTAGGTTAGACCAAGGAATTGTGTATTTAGAACAATGAAAAAAATAATGCCACGTATCTTCGTTAGGTGAGCCACATGAACATTTCGCAGTGTTCTTAACACCAATCTTGAAGAGATGTGAATTTAACTGACTGGCATCCAAACGGAGGCGTGTATGCTGAACAGCTAGGAATCTATTACCAAAGTTATACAATTCATCAAACTTTATAGGTCGGATCACCGGTTGAGTTATACTTGATTTAAACTTTTGAATAGAGTCAGAATTCCGTATTTCTAGAGGTAGTTGATTCCATATCCGAACAGTTGAAGGAAAGAAGGATTTGTCAAAAAGGTCGGTCCGAGCTCGGAAATGAGGAAGATCAAATTGCTGGCGTGTGGTATAATTACCAGTATCAGGAGAAGCGGTAGAAAGGATAGAGCATAGTGCGTCCGGTACAAAGGTTATGGACCAATTTGTACATAAGAATCAATTTTGAAATTTCCCTGCGTTTGGATAAAGTTAACCATCCAGTTTCTTCATATGTTTTAGCGGTGCTGGTCCCATGCATTGCTCCAGTGACAATACGAGCAGCATTTAACTGTATACATTCTAGTTTTGCTTCATCTTGGACCGTACAGCCACTCCATACTTGACTACCATATTCCAGAATAGGCCTTATGAAAGAAGTATAAATGGTTTCCAGTGTTTTCCTATCTAGAGTGAATTTCAAACTCTTCATGATATTGATTAATTTGGAGGATTTGTTTGATATATCAGTAATATGGTCAGACCATCTTAAATCAGAACTTATTGTCACTCCAAGATGTTTATGATGAGCCACATCTTGCAAAATATGACCCTGGAAAAGAATTGGGGGGTGAGAAGGTGGATTACTTTTTCTGGAAATAAGCATAGAATCAGTTTTCAAGTCATTGAATGTGACTAGCCAATCTTTGGACCACTGGTCAATTTTAGATATATAGTCCATATTCATAGTTTGAGCCGCAGTGACAGGATCATCAATAGTTAAATAGAGTGAGGTATCATCAGCAAACATTTTAATGTTAGATCGAACAATGTCCACAATGTCATTGATGTAAATAAGAAACATCAAAGGTCCTAAAACTGAGCCTTGCAGAACGCCTGCACAGACTTTACCCCAACTAGACGACTGGCCTTTGATGACTACCCGTTGGTGACGGTTATGCAAATAGTCTGAAAACCATTCAAAAAGAGCTCCCATAATACCAGCTTTCCTTACCTTATGGAGCAGACAAGCATGCCAAACTTTATCGAATGCCTTACTGATGTCCAGAAAGACAACACGAACCTCTTTTTGCTGATCCACAGCTAGACATAATTCGTGGTACAGTAGTAGTAACTGATTAATGGTGCAATCTCCCGGCATAAAGCCAGATTGATGGGCAGATATAACAATATTGTCTCGAAAGAAATTGAAAACATACTTAAAAACTATTTTCTCAAATACTTTTCCGGTACAACTAAGTAATGACACTGGCCTATAATTGTTGCATAAATTATCAGGGCCTTTTTTATAAAGAGGAGAGACGTTTGCTTGTTTCCAAGCTGTAGGGAATTTCTTTGTCAACAGCGAAAGATTGAACAATTTTGTGAGTGATGGAGAAATAGCAGGTGCCGCTTCCTTAAGAAGTTTTGCACTTATTCCATCGGGACCAGAAGCTTTGCTCGTGTCAAGACTTAAGAGTGTTTCAAGAACTTCTGTTTCCGTTATGGTTATGGACTCAAGGGTAGACTCTGGATGATCAGTGATTTCAGGTAAAGATGCAGAGGAGAGATCAACTTTAGACTGTTCAAGAAAGAAAGCATTAAATATTTCGGCTTTTGACAAACTGTCTGGAATGTTTTCCCTATTGTGAAGAAGAGAAGGTATGGATTGTGACTGGTTTCTATTCATGAATTGTTTCACTGTGCGCCACCAACATTTACTCGATCGACTGGAACTATTTAAATCTGTGCGCAATTTAGTATTATAATTTTCCTCAGCAAGTTTCAGTTGGTCTTGATAATGATTACGTAATTGGCAAAAGGCATTCCATAAAGCAGGTTCGAAATTTTGACTCTTTGCCATGTCATACTGTATTTTGACACGACGCTTGAGTGCCCGGAGACCGGAATTGTACCATGGTAAGTCGGATGGTCTAACTTCAATATCTTTATTGGGAATACAACGTGTAGCAGCTTCCATGAATAATTTAGACCAGGCATCACAACATACATCGATATCATTAAACACGAAACAAGAAGTCCAGTCGACCTCTGTAAGATAGGTATTAAAATGATTAAAGTCTGCTATGCTATAGTTCCATATAGGACGTTTGAAACATGGATCTTTCTTTTTACGGAATAATAGATTAGCTGCCACAACGCAATGGTCACAATTTGATATCAAAGGAAGCACGCGAATTTCACGTAGATAATTAGGAATATTTGAAATTATCTGATCCAAACAGGATGCTGAGCGTTCGGTTATACGGGTAGGTCCATGTACATGCAGAGTCAAGAAATTTGTTCGGGAAAATTGATCAAGTTTTACCAGACTGTGTCAGAAAATCAGCGTTTAAATCGCCAGTCAATATAATATTTTTGATGCCTGTACTATTCGCTAAATCAAGACTTTCCTGAAGTTTATTCCAAAAGGAAACCATATAATTTGGTGGTCTGTAAACTACGCCAAGTGAGAATTTGTTATTATGAAGTCTAATCTCGCTCCACATGAGTTCTATATCAGGTAGCTCCAGATCATTTCGTCGAGATACATGTAGAGATTTGGAAACATAGAGAGCAACGCCGCCACCAACAGCATTCGGGCGGTCTCGTCGAATAATCTCATGGTAGCCAGGTAAAGTAAGATTGTCCGCAGGAGAATTGGGAGTAAGGAAAGTTTCTGAAAGGGTGATTAAGTCAAATTATGGTGCAAGATCTGTACAGTGCACCTCAACTTGTCTACAGACAAACTACGAATATTGGAATGACAGAAAGAAATGTCACATAAATGCTGTGCAGGGCCAGGGTTCAGGTGAACATCGCCAGCTAGAAGTATCAATAAGGGACTTAAGGCTATAATATTAATAATTCTAAGTTGGCGCCGGTAAAAAATAATGTAAAGAAGATAACACAGAAGTATTTTCTTCTTGCTACCTGAAGAATTCAAATTCAAGATAATTGCTGCAAAAAATAAGTAAGAAAACACGTGGAAGCTGAGATTTACAATTGGAACAAATCGCGTTTGTAGCACAAGTTCAGTGTCACAAGTTGCAAAAATGTAAGAAAAAAATAAAGGGTCCCACATAGTATGATATAGATATTTGCACAACACCTTGGACGTATAACGAGCTACTTCCAATATGACATTTAAACTGATAACCCATGTCAGCTCGAAACATAAGAGATATAAAAGCACAATATTTACTATGAGCTTTAATCTGCAATATATAAACACGGTGAATACAGTAGAGGAAACATAAATGATGACACATTTTTCAACGTAGAACCAATGAATTAGACAAAACGTATACGTAATTACAGGAATATACACAAACACCGCTCCAGTGCTTAAACATGAAAAATACAAGTAACTGCTTGACATGAATTGTTTTGCAGTAGATGCGGCGGTGGACAACATTTTCCTCGTAGCTAGACACACTGGCCGGCGTACCATGTCAAAATGAGAGTAGACAAAGTTTGACATATTTGTGTTATCCCATACACAAATTTTAGACATACGTATAGCATATGGATAGGAAATATGCGTGTACATTGGACCACAAACATCATATGCAGTTGTAAGCAGTGTGTAGTCCTCTAATATAATCATAAACTTCGAATTGAAGAAGGCGTCCAACTCAAGCACAAGTATTTGTGTCCAAGCGGATTGTGCAAAAGTGTGTATGATTAGCAGATAAACAGCATAACATTTGTATTCCATTGTTTGGTCAAAAACCAAGCAGATCCACCCAAAGTACAAAAGCAGTAAAACCAAGCTTGTGAAGAGAATACCCCAACACATAAAGATGGCACATAAGACACAAAAACAGATCTTAAATTAGAACATAACCTAGAAGCGTACGAACTTCCAAACACGTATGACAAAAGATCAAGGCAATTCAGCATTTCTCAAGGAAATACTGAGCCGTGGCTACCCGAAGGTGTGCGTTGACATAAACTCATTTAACAACGAATAATTATTGTCTGGCTTAACATGAAATAGTCCACATATTGATGGTAACAGAGCACAGAATTGTTAAATTTGGATCATCAACAATTCAGGTCAAAGGATACATCCTCATAATAATCACATGTTAGGAGTGAACAAGTTAGGCTGAAGTATGAAACAAGTAAGTACATCAGCGAACGCAACAAGACAAGAGAGAAAAAAAAACCGTGTGTGACGTAAGCAGCATGATAGTCAACATGATTGAAATGTATATATACAAAGCATTGGTAACATACCGTCACTCGAGGAGGTTCTAGTGTTTCAACATTAAGGGATGATTCTGGACAGATCAAAACAGTTGCTTGTGTAAATATAGACTTACATGTGCTGTTCTAATAATGTCAAATTAAATAGCCTAAAATATAGACGTTTAGTATCTACAGATGTGTCATCGATAATGACAACTCAGTTTTAATATCCTGCATACTCTCTCACTCTCTCTCTCTCTCTCCATATATATATATATATATATACTGCAATAATTAGTATGTACATCAAACAACAAATATGATACATTTGCGCGCAATTGGTCATCACATAATGACGCCCAAAACATACACTATGCTGCAAAATTTAAATTTAAAACATTCACAGTGTGCTTAACATGGTTACCCTATACACGCAATACCGATTTAAACAACATAAATGGATGCTGTGCAAAGGAAACGATTTACATCAACTCCCTAAAAATAATCGTCTGAATACATTATCTATGCTGTAATAGTACCCTCTCAATCACTCATGCTTATACCCCTGCTTATCAGGTTCTCAGCCAGGTTTTTAAACCTGAAATTTTTTTATGGCTGACCTGTGGTTACATGCACAAACCCCCAAACAGGCCTCCGGCACAACTTCCGGTGTTTCCGCATGCTCACCAGTTTCTCTCCTGGCTTCCGCCCACGTTGTTGTGGTGATTACAGGAGTGCCCCAAGATCGGCTTGTTTTTGCAGTTTTCACTGTCGGAGCAACTCATCGCTCAAGGATCAAGATAAGTGTGGGGTTGGAGTCATTGGACCATTCTTTGAACGAGGAGCCTTGATTCTTACCTATTTTTTTTATCTACTTTTGTTTTCAGGAACATGTGGTCTTTTCCCTTGAAAACCAAGATGGCGGACAAGGATGTGGACTGCAGGGAGTGTGAGAGACGTCAAGAACGATCTCGCCTCCTAATCCAGCAGCTCCGGGGGTGGCAGGGGCGTAGCCTCTCACCCCCAGTGAGTGCTGGAACAGCACCAGCTGTCCCTGCCAGTTCAGTGGCGGGCATCCCAGCTTCTCAGAAGCAGGATGTGGCCAGCCATCTGATGGGGAAGTGGGACACCCACCCGCACTGTAGAAAGTACAGATGGGAGCTGGAACAATTGCAGTGCTCAAGGTTACGACTTCGTCAGCACTGCAAAAGTTGGTCAAGTGAGAGGTGGGACCTCTTTGAGTTGGCTGAACGTCGGCGGGCTAAACGGTCGTACCATAGAGCTTCATCCGTTCTAGACTCTCCAGCAAGTCTGCGAGTCACCACTTTATCCTCTTTTCGGAGAGTTGAGGCAGTGGATAGTGCCTCTGATTCGGCGGGGGCGACCCCAAAGAAGAGGAGGCGCCCTCGTAAGAGAAAGCGGGACAGGGCCGAGGAGCCTTTTGAAAAAAAGGCACCAGCCTTGGATCTTGGACTCAAGGCGATACTGGATACAATGCAGAAAACACAAATGCTGATGGCCACCACCATGCAGTCTTTAGTGCAATCTGCACAGGCGAGAGCCCCCTTCCACACACCAGCTGTGTCTGTGACACCTGTGGGTCAGCAGACCCAAGATACAGGTTTCCCAAGGGAAATTCAAGGTCCAGGTGTAACTGGCCCTCCTGCAGAGGAGACCAACATGGACTCGGGGGAGGCACCGGAACAGCCCAGTTTGCCGGCTTGCTTTACAGAGGGGACTGGCGTGACTGGCACTGGAGAAGGAGCCAAAAAAAACAAAAACAAAAAAACAAAAAAAAAAAGAAAAGAAAAAAACAAACAAACAAACAACCTATTTATGCCTTCAGCCATGAGATTAACCACTTAAACTAAATGTAGCTTGGGAATGTTATACAGAGTCAGGCTACTTTTAATATTTTTTCTCTTCCGTAGTTTAGGCTTGGGAAATGGAAATAAAATTAAAGGTACTTGGTCACTTACTTGTACCTGGTTATATGCTATGCGACCTTGAAGACAGGTTTTATTGAATCCTTCTGATTATAAATCATACCTGTCGTATGTTCTGCTACATGGCCATTTCCAATGTGCATTGGTATTGGCTCATCACACATAGCTAAATACAGGTTTAAGAGGTTATATCTACATTGCATTAACATGTAACTTAGAAACATATGCCACTTTGTAATCCTATATAGTGACATGCAAACAATGTTGTTTATAAATGTCTGGTTTGCCGGCAATGCGTTTGCTGACTCACTAAGCATTAGGTTAATTATATTACCCGGAATATTTCCATGTGTTATGTTGTATTGTACATCAGCTATTGCATTTATATGTTAACACACAGAGAATCAAATGTGATCGGAAATGATCATCTGCCGATAGTTAGCACTGACGATGTGATTATATAGTAAATAATAATTGTTATTCGCTTTTATACCTGAAGTTCATATAATTTTGTGCCTTTGCATTGAGATTTCGACTCCAGTCAAACCCTTTCAGGAATATAAAGATATTCATTATATACTTCCGCAAAATATATAGTATGTGAGATGACGATGATCAGAATGTGCATGGAAAAGCTAATATGGCCTTGATATAAAAAATGGGGGTTGGGGGTTGGGGGGGGGGGGGTGCTAAAGATTTGCCCCTAGCTATACAGCAATGAGGGCCATTACTAAAATAATCTAACGTGGTTTGAAAAAATAATTCGGTTCGATGGCCTTTTTTCATTGCTACCAACTACATTGGTTTGCCTAGCAGTGTCCACACAGGAGCTAGCATATGAAGGAAGACAAAATATTTATTTGATTAGTTTGCTTTTGAATAGTTGCCATTTTATCATCAAAATAAGTTTGTAGATATGGGTGTTTTTACCAGTCCGAAATGTGTCTTCCCTGAGCCATCATAGGTTGTAAAATGTCGTGTTATCATGACGTATATGTGCAATTGGTCGTTTGCTTTGCTGTTGAGAACCGAGAACAAACGATTGTACACACCATTAAATATTATTTAAATTGAACATCTGGCTTCTCGTTACCACACATATACACAAGCACATACGTGTTTGTTACATACATTGTATCCAGGTGGTATGGTCTTGGTGACTTTCGGTTGGATGTGTTTTTGAGTATCAATGTTGCCGCAGCGATCAATCATTTGAAGCTTAGCACATGACTGCTCCAAATCTTTGGCTATTGCAGACAACTGCTATCTGTCACCTTACATTAATCCCGAGAGACCCAACGCTGACGTATCGGTGTGCAACACGGTGTACGTGTGACTCAGGGCTACCAGCATGCAAAAGAAAGCTTGAGGTTTTGCCAATGGTGACCTAATCTGGTAGGCATCCTTTGAATGGATGGAGTAATACATATGGAGAACAGGTATATTGAATTCATGGACGACCTGACAAGGTATGCAAACTGAGGTCAAAATTGATTAGTTGATGCAAAATTTTCAGCAAAAATGGCTTTATGATCTTACGTTCTGACCGAGTAATTTAATTCTTGACTGGCTGGAACATATTTGCGTACAGCTCGCTGTACTAACCTTTGCCAGTTAATATTTATATGGTCTCCATAATAATATCACAGAGACGGGTTTTTGTGGTTCAGCTACTTAACAGAAGCATTTCTGGTTTGGAGAAGCTCTCCTTTTAAAGTTATGTCAATTGAGGTTAATGCCTTTCTTGTATTTCTTTGTATTTTATTTTTTTTTCAAAATGACAGACCCCATAAACCATCTCATTATGAGGCACTGGAGGCGAAATTCCTACACACACACACACACACACACACACACACACACACACACACACACACACACACACACGCACACACACACACACACACACACTCAAAACAATTATATGAAGGTACTTTTATTTTAGTAGCTTAAAAAATGAATTTTTTTTTTTTTTTTTGCTTCATCATAGTGGAAGTGCCTGTGTACCTTAGATTACGTTGACAGCCTGGCTAAGACATCTTAAGTGATATTAGTGGTGTAGCTACAGTAATTCATTCAGAATGTTTCAATACAAAAACACACGACAGTTTTCAACTGCAATGCTATCTTAAGGACTGTGACTGTCCTCAATTGATAATATCAGGCTGTGTACTTTTCAATTAAGAAGTAAGGTGTCTTCCGAGTACAGTAAACATGTTTGACTAGACCATCACCAGCAGCGAAATCGATAAAATATAGCAATGGTCATTTTCGATGATAATGATGAGATGAAATTAATCTGGTGAATAGCCCTTGTTGTTAATGTAAAGTTAAACAAAATTGTACGGGCAAAGTCATCTGAGCCATTTAAAGTGCAATTAAAAATGCTGACAAGACCATAGATTTTTTAATATTACATAAAACAGTTAATGGGATATCTTCTTCAGGTGCAATGTGTATGAGAATAACTATAAAAACTATAACTTTTGTGTATAAGTAAGACACAGTGTAGACAAGAAAAACAACTTGTGACATGACTGCAGACATTAAAGTATATATACCAACACAAGTGAATTAGGTACTCTGATCTGATGCTTATTTGGTCCCTAAAAGTATAATATTCACCTTGTCAAATTCAATCTGAACCAGTTGGATGGGAAGGCTGCAGAAATTCAAATTGTGCTTAAAAACAATAAGCATTTTATACGTGTAGACTTTCCTCTTGCTCTCAAAGTAAATTAGACCCTGAATCACAGTCCATGGATAAAACTTTAAAAAGGACTTTCCTGTTCTATTTTTTTTCTGTTATGAAGTAGCATTTTACAGTTCGTATCATCTTATGCAAGTTATTAAATGCAAGCTCCTGATTATATAGCGTTCTATGAAGCTGCATGTTAAAATTCCGATATCACAAACATTTTACTGAAATATATTGTTGTTGATTCCGAAAGTTCCTTGAAGTAATGTTATTTCAGTAAAGCTAAAATGTACATACATCACAGCCATATCAGTGTTGCTTTCTTAATTTAAAGTGCGATTCCTACTATATAGTTTATCATAAAACCAACAATTTCATGGGGTCTGAGCAACGGAGCCACGCAAAAATATGATTCCAAGTAGATTGTCGGCTTACTTGCCGCTGTGGTCAGTTCACCCACAGGCCAAAACTATGTGACCGTGAATAGCAGATTTTCGGCAAATTGTTTCATTGCCCCCAAAACACAGGGATGTGAATTTGGGATCATTATATTAATCCAATTAATCCTTGACTAAAGGTATTGGGACAATAAATTAACTATAGACACTTTTCTGAGAGACTTAAATATGACTGTGGGCGTACAGCGTCATATGCAATTCATTCTTTCTTGGCAGAGAAAGATGAAAACTTGAATCTGGTATATCTGATAAAGTACCTATTAAAATACACATAACTGTTTGCCAGCATTTTGTTTACTTTGAATACTTTAACCATAAGATGGATGGGTACCAGGGCCTCGTGTGAGGCTACAAATTAATGATGAACCAATAAATATAGGGTTACCCATTCCAATAAATATATTACGCAATGAAACTCAGATGTAGCTAGCTTATATAAGCAATGACGCACCCTGAAGTACAGTGATGTCTTAAAGTGTATTGATAATCTTACATTACACAGAACTAAATCATACAGTGATTTGGTCTGGGGCCTCAATAAATTGATAATTGATGTTGTAAACAGCACTTCGAATAATCAAACACATATACTACCATTTGACTGCAACTGTTAGTGACAGAGAAGATACACTTTGTATAGTGCCAATTTTTATTGAGCATTATTAAAAATATATTTAAAAAGAGGCAAATGTATAAATATATTTACCTCCCACGCCAGGAGTGATAAATACGCAACAATTATTGGTTGTTGCTAGGTTTCCTGCAGTGTAGTCAGGCTGTGTGCATTCATACCAGTCAGAAAATGATTAATTCTTATATGGTACATTTAGAGGTAAATAGGCCCAGATGGTAAAATAAGGCACACATTTCTGAAACCACGGAGAGGACAAATTTTAATGGAGTGCAAAGGTTGGGATCAAAATACAATGATTTGTAGCTCTAACGCATTGAGACCCCCAAGGGTTACTGTACAGTTGTAGGCAATCCTACAGGTTTCAGAACCCTCCAAAATATTCCATATGTTTTTTATACCAGTGCAAGACAGATATATGTAATTGACCCCCCCCCCCCCACACACACACGCACACTCATTGGAAACAGCCAACCCACTGTTGCAGGAGAAGAATAAAAACATTACCCTGTATTCAAGAGACAATTTTTTTTTATTGAACTGTTCCTAATAATCTCACTATCTATGTTTACACACACACATACACACACACTCACACAAACTAGCACACACACATGTACATATATATATATATATATATATATATATATATATATATATATATATATATATATATATATATATATATATATATATATATATATATATATATATATATATATATATATATAAATATATATATATATATATATATATATATATATATATATATATATATATATATATATATATATATAAATATATATATATATATATATATATATATATATATATATATATATATATATATATATATATATATATATATATATATATATATATATATATATATATATATACATATATATATATATATATACACATATATATATATATATATACATATATATATATATATATATATATATATATATATATATATATATATATATATATATATATATATATATATATATACATATATATATATATATATATATATATATATATATACACATATATATATATACATATATATATATATATATATATATATATATATATATATATATATATATATATATATATATATATATATATATATATATATATATATATATATATATATATATATATATATATATATATATACAGTCAAGCGACTGGATTATTAATCATCTGTCGACTTTCAAGATGTCCATGTCGCATGCGAAACAATGCAGCTGTTGTACGCTTAAGATTGTTGCATATATGTCAGGTAAAAATTTCTGGGAGTGGTATGTAAGCAACACAGCTCTACGATGCGTTCATATGGAGACAATGGGCCACATTTACTTGGCTTGACGCCGTGATGCTACAAAGAGTCTGCAAGCAGAGCAAAAAGGCTCACAAAGCACCATTGATAAAATTGCAATATGTTTCTTCTCTGGTTACGTGTCTGCTATAGGGGATGTAGGTAAATTTAACATGGATGTGTATGTGAAAACAACACAAATTCATGTGAGTAAAAACGTCTGGTGTGTCCAATTTCAGGGGCCTGGCGAAATGATTACAACCGCTCAAAAAAGCAAACAGATATACATTGGAAGTAGTCTTGAAGCCGTACACAACAGAGTGAATTCTGACAGTTATCAAATATAAAGAAACGTTTAGATAATCATTTCTCGCTATCTATAATTTTAAGTTAATGAAGAAGAGTTTCTGACAGAGAAAGTGGCGTCATCTCTTTTGGAAACCGGCAAAATGAACGGCGCAGGTTGACATGTGAGGATAATTTTGTTTGCAAACGGGGTATACTGTGGACTTATCTGCAGGAATTGGTTTATTTGAGAAAGAATGAAAAATCCCTGCACGCCATTTGCATATTTCTATAAAGCAAAGTTTTACAACTGCAATTATTGCCTCGCAATTTGGAATTTTGATCATACATTTGTCACGATGGCACAATAATATGAATTGCTTCTCTTAAAATTACCCCTGCCCCCAGATACCTGTGTGCATTTACGTATATGAGAAATCTTATATCTTGCCCTGAATGCAGAACTTTCCCCATCAGGTGGACCACTGTGCCCAGTGTATTTCTCACCTCCAATGCCTAGAGAAAACCCCTTTGCTGGGGTAAGCCTTACTTGGTTGTATAGTGTGTACATATGCTGTTGCCACAGAGCAAGGTTAACATGGTAAAAATAAAAGTAAATAAATAAAATAATAGCATTAATATCTTAGCTGAACCGGTTTAAGTATGAAGGAAATGTGGACTCAAACCTATTAATGGAACCTGTAATAATATGCGGAACTCCAATGTCTTCCTGAACAAAATTAGGCCTCATTCTAATCCGCCATTGCTACATTACAAAAATAAAATACATATGGAAGGGTCAACAACACTGTCTATCATCAAACAAAACGGCAAAGGGTCCACGGTTGCAAAATGAAGGTTACCCTATGATCTCAACTGAGGTATTCGATCTCAATAGAACACACGTTGGTGCAAAGTATTGAGAGGCAGGCCAAATAGATAAAAATCGCACACCCATCAAAATTGTATAGTCATAACAAAAATGTTATAAATGAAGAAAAAAAATTAGTCAAAAATGTATGTTAAGAAATATGGACTAGTAAATTCCCAATTCCTTGTAATATTACTGACATGGATTAATAATTCCTATATGTTATGTTTAAAACTGGAACTTGTAGCTTAGTTCTTTGCTTCTGAAATTGTAATTAAACATTAAAATAGGTAATTCAAACATTGTATGGTAAGAAATATCAACTAGTAAATGCCCATTTGCTTTTAATATTACTGATATGAGTTAAAAGCGCTTATATGTAATGTTTTAAAACTGTAATAAGAAGTTTTGGTGGTTGGTTATTTGTACATTATAAGCAATATCCCTGCCACCTAGTAGATGAAATATTATCGATCTATTGACCTAAAATAACACAAAAAAAACTTCGATTTTTGAGACCTTTGCCAATTTTGTTTCGAGTTGGCGTTGCTCTGGTTCAATTTCAAGGGCACCGTCTTTTGTTGATCTTACCAAGATACTGTTATGTACTCCTTCGGGACCAATGTTTTTCAGTCATGTTTATTTATTTATTTATTTATTTATTTATTTATTTATTTATTTATTTATTTATTTATTTATTTATTTATTTATTGATCGATCGATCAACTGACTGACTGACTGATTCATTGATTGATTGATTGCTTGATTGATTGATTGATTGATTGATTGCTTGATTGATTGATTGATTGTTTCATTTATTTTGGTTCCATGGTATCTATTTCATTCTTGTAGACCTGTCATTACACTATAAAGAAGTTGTGTCGACTGCAAGACCCACACCCTCTCTCTCTCTCTCTCTCTCTCTCTCTCTCTCTCTCTCTCTCTCTCTCTCTCTCTCTCTCTCTCTCTCTCTCTCTCTCTCTTTCTTTTTCTCTCTTTCTCTCTCTCTGTCTGTCTGTCTAGACTTGCATCGGTCGATTGCCTTGCACATTATTAGATCACTTTATTGCACCCCCCTTTTATCCGGAAAAAGGATATATCATTTTCTAATGTAATTTAATCATAGCAACCAGCGTTGTATTGTACATGCCACGATAATCACCACCTGACCTGAACAATGCACTCAAGATGCAAAGCTTACAATTTACATTAATAGAAAAGCTAATCTGAAGACACAAGCTTAATGTATTTTCTTTATTACACCCCCCTTTTATCCGGAAAAAGGATATATCATTTTCTCATGTAATTTAGTCATAGCAACCAGCGTTGTATTGTACATGCCAAGATAATTTGCCATCTGACCTGAACAATGCACTCAAGATGCAAAGCTTACAATTAACATTAATAGAAAAGCTAATCTGAAGACACAAGCTCAATGTATTTTAAGTCAAATTTTCGTTATGACACGGGTCTATTAGGGCAGAATCGAAAAACAGGATAGACTTGCCGACACAACTTTGTTTTGTAGACCCTGTTTAATCGAGTTATTACTCTTAAATAGAAGGTAATTCAAAACATTTAAATCTTTCTATCTATCTAACTATCTATCAACAAAAGACATGTATGTGTAAATATATATATATATATATATATATATATATATATATATATATATATATATATATATATATATATATATATATACATATATACATATATATATATATATATATATATATATATATATATATATATATATATATATATATATATATATATATATATATATATATATATATATATATATATATATATATATATATATATATATGTAGTATGTACAGGTAATGCTATTCATCCCACGTAAAAGCAATATGTCGTTTATATCTACAATTACTGGGCATATGT